>OVAP01004808.1:0-13929 GCA_900406295.1 Aurinia saxatilis | reverse complement strand
GGAATAAAATGAGTAAAGAGACTTGTCAAATAATATATAGGTTGATTTTTAGTCTTGAATTGATAACAATAATTGGTTAAATATCAAACTAAATCAAAACTAAATAAATCAAACCAACAGTAAAAAAAACAAATAATTTTATTAACACACGATAAAAAAAAGTTTATTTATGTTTTTTTTCCCCAATCTTCGATCTAGGGTTCTTGATTTCCCCAATTCTGATTTTGCTTCTCGTGTCGATCCAATTGCTTCAGGTTCACAAATATCCCTCCGATTCAGAGTTCGTTCACCGATCAGTATCCTCTGATTCCGCCGATTTATAGGTTAGTAATTATAATCTCTCGTTTACAGGTCTTGTGCCATATATAATATATATCCAGTATTAGAGAAGACTTCAATGGTGTGTATTTTGTTTATTATATTCAGTGTCGTGAATGTGTTTGTTCAAGAATCAAGTGGGTTTAGGTAGATGAATTTGGGATAAAAGAATCGTGAGTGTATTGTTTATTAATATTCAGTAAACACAATTCTCAATGCTTACATCTTCGTGGCTTGGGAATTAATTGGATTTTTAGGCTATTAGATTAGTTATTTGTGAGTGTATAGTTTGTGTCAGATTATTATAGTATTTATGTTCTTTATTCGTGTGATTATAGTATGACTTCTTACAATAATCAGTAAACACAATTCATTAGAGCTGTGAAACAAGTTATTAGAGTATAGTATTCTATAGGTTTCACCAATGGATGTTTTCCCCGGAATGAGTCACATATTCTTAATTTTACGAACAATTGGTTTTGACTTTTTGTTTCAATTTTGCTATACAACAGTCAGGATGGAGATAAAAGACCAATTATGTGATCCAAATCTTCCTCATAGATTGTTTGCTAAGGATTGTCTTCCACTTGATGGAAGGATGAACGTCTACACAAAGATTGAGTATCTCTCCATTATTTTGTCTCAGCTATACAACACTACTGAATTTGATATATTGCGCAACTCTTGTTTTGGGAAGCTTTTTGATTTACCAGTACCTAGATGTCCTAACTCAAGGAAGCTGATTCAATCCGATAAGAATCTAATCAGATATTGTGTTTTCAATTTTGTACGGGTATTTGTTTCTATAATAAAAGACCAAAAATATTTAGTTTCTAAATATTATTTTAATAATCATTCATTATGCACCATCCACCTTAATACTTGTCTACCATCCATATCCAATTTAATAATCTTTCATCATCCATCATCTACCTTGATGCTCATCCACCATCCACCATCCACCATCTATTTGGTACTTTTATAGGGTTCAATTTTATATCATCCACCTTAAACTTCATCCACCATCCAGTTTGATCATCCACGATCGACCTTGAATCTCATCCACTATCCAGTTCAATCATCCACCATCCACCTTGATGTTCATCCACCATCCACTTTGATCATCCACCATTCACCATTCAATATATTTTTTAAAAAATATTACGAACAAAAACTAGCAATTTTACCGTGAATCAGTTATTGGGAAAAATTTTACTCCTAATTATTTACAAAATCATAAATATATGTTAAACCAGAAAATTCCCTATATTATATCCACTAAACCAAAATTGGTTTAGGTTTTTAACCCCCTTTAATGAATTGGACATAATGGAAAAATTACATTAAAAAAACAATAAAAACTACCTAAAAACTAATAACAAACTCAAAACTACCTAAAATATTAATTAGAAACTCAAAACTACCTTATTACCTAAAATTCTCTTTTTTATAAAATATTTGGTAACTGAATTTAATACAAATTTTTATTTTGGAAACAATGATGTTATCTTTTTCAAATTAATCCAATTGATGAGGATAAAATTAACTGATTCAAATTTAAGTAAATAAGAATAACTCCGAATATCTTCAACAAAAATTAAAATTGGAGATGAGCAATGAGAGCAACAACTTCTAGCTAGGGCATTCCCAAATACGAAGGAGAAACTCACTAGACACTCTCGGCATCTACATCATTTGGAGAGGATAATAAAAAAATATTATTTTTTTTTTACATAAAAAAAAATTACCTTTTTTTATTATCCTCTCCAAATGGAAAGGTAATTTCATAAAAATTTTAATTCAAAATAAATTGTCATATTATGTTCATGTATAAACCATGAATTATTATATGATGGTCAAAAACCAAAAAAAGAAGAAGATGATTTCTGAGCACGGAAACGCTATTACCAAACAGATAAAATGATGTGATATACAAGTACAGAGTTTCCATGATCAGAACAGCAACAACAAAATATAATATGAAAGGTGACTGAACGCATATGTTTTGAAAACTGAAAGTACCAGATTATCAGATCTGTCTGAGAGAACAAATACTTGGAAACCATTACAAACAGCTTCATCTGCAGCTTTTAGAAGAGCCATCCTCACTCCTCTATGTATTTCAATTACTGTGGGCAAGACTTGAGATTCAAAATGTGTATTGCTGACGCTGAGCAAAACCCTCAAGCTCCGGTTCCTTTAGTACCCGACCAGACAAAACAACCTACTCGTGATATAACAAGCCTTGATGAATATGAAATCTTGCAAAAACCCAAATGTGACTGAAGCAAGCACAAAATCCAAAATTTAAGCACTCTGACCCGTGAAACATTCTAATGCCCAATCTCAAACATATTTCCACGCTTTCCGATATTAATTTGAAGTGACGGGACTGGTCTTTCCTGAAGAGTATATATAGCTGGATTTATAACCTGTGAAGTACACCATGTTGTGAGGAACCACAAAGGGAATCATTTCAATGACAGTTCAGTCATCTACTACGACAAATCACTGTATTCGGTAAACCTAGACGAGAACAAATAAAAAGTTTTCAGATTGTGCCCATTTGATGAGAAGAACGAACCTAAGAAAACTGCTGCTTGTAATATTCATAAAGCATATGCGGCTTTGAGACCAATACTGCCACTGGAGAATCATCCCCATGCAAAATATTGGTTCTTCTCCCTGTGCAGCTATCCACTCAATTATCATAAAGAAAATGTTTTCTGAAATTTGCTCATGTGTATTCTGCAGTTGCTTTAATGTTTAATGAAGATCAGAGGAAACACAAAGCTCGTAAAGCTGGTCTCAAAACAGACATATATGCCAATTATACAAGAATAACTCACTTTGCATATGGGTTATACGATGCAACACACTTCTTTACTTCTCAAAGACCAGAAATGTCACATATTAACAATGTGATACAGCATAAACCAAAATTATATATAAAACTTGTATCAAATTAAAGACAAAGATCGACCATGGTCTGGTGCACTTTCTAAGTCGAGATATTTTCATGCCAGGTCCTAGAAGACCCTTCATGGTGACTTTCAATTCATACATTGGAAGAACTCTGATTTGTATAAATGGCATGTGTTAGCAACTTTCTGCAACCAATAACATAAACACCATTCGGTCCCAGAGCTCTTGTTTACCCTCATCAATTCACTACCTTGATTTGCAAAGTACTAACTCAGTTTTTCAAGAAAACACTTGGGTTTATCAAGGGGGTCTAATACACTCCAAGATTTCACACTACATGATTACCAAGAAACTATTCTATACTGGTTATTGTATCTAAAAAAATAGTTGGCATAGCTATGTCAAGGAAAAACATCCAAAGAACAATGCTTTAAGATTCAAGCATAAGCTAATCATCTGCTGGCAATCATTACCACCATGCTCAGATATAGAACAAGTCCATAGAGTAAAAGACAAACCGCACCTCAGAGGCTACATAGACAACATTATCACTTGTCCGCCAATATCTACAGGGGCAAAGTCCACGACGGTCAAGGCAAGCTCCAAAAGTCTTTCAATCACAGCACCAAACAAGACAAGGTGACAGAACTTGGGAATGTGAAAGCAGAAGAAAGAAATGCGACAGACTTGCTAGCTAAACCAGCTACCCATTTGAGTGACAAATTACCATTAGAGTCATTTGCCCACCAAGTTGTCCACATTTTCAAAAGAAAAGCAGCAAAGATCTGCGTGATCAAGACTTACAAACCTTGTACAACATTTATAACTACAAGGCTATATTTTCAAGGGTAACAAATCTCCAAGCAAATTACCTGAACAATAATAATGCAGGTCCATCCCAGGCATCCACTGGCCCTTGTACCAATCATAAAAGTCTACAGACTACAGTTGAAAAGCACATCCATGCAGGTAAAAAAAAATGAAGCAATAAGAGAGCTTAATCATCCAGGTCGGGTCATTTTTTTACGAAAAGTCTCGACTAAAAAACTCAGTACACTCCCTATACACCAGGAATCAAAACCAAAACCTATATTCACCAATCACCATTATAAGACCTGAACAATGTAAACGACACAATAGCTTCCTGTACACAATGGTTTCACAACCGCTATTTCTTCTTCTTGCGTTTCTTCTCATTCTTCTTGCTCTGTAACTCCATGGAGGCAGTATCTGAATCTCCACTCTCTAAGTGGATGGAGGTACTCAGAGAGAAAGCTCAAGTGAATGACTTTGTTGTGTTTTCGAGAACAGGGTGCAATCTCAAAGCGAGCTGAGGTCTGTCTTTATTATCAGTAATAACTATCTTGAAGATCGTATTTGCGATTCCGAGACTTAGGCATTGTTGAATTCGTCGATTGTTGATTTGGTGCTCTGCAAATTCGAGCTTTAGAGAGAGTGTAACAATGGAGTTTAAACAATGAGAGAGAGAACGTCGACGTTTTTTGAGATCGTTACAGACTTTTACCTTGTAACGGGCCTATATATCCTACGTTTTAACTGAGATTGGTCTTGGAGACTGAATTATTTCTTCACATAGGTTTTTATTGAGAAATTGTGGATTTTCCGATTTTATTAGGAGGAAGATGTAAACTTGGGACAAACATACTAAACTTATTTATAAGTTTTGTTCAAATAAAAATAAAAATATTTGTTATACAAATTATTTACAAATTTTAAGATTTTTTTTTTGTCGTTTATGTTTAATTGAGATGGACGAAACCTAAGCCATAATTATGATTATTTTACACTTAAATCGTACCATAATTTAGTGGTTTGTGGATGATGTGATGGTAACTTTTTGTTAAATGTGTACTATCGAGTCATAGTTTGATAATCCATTGCATATATAAAAAAATGATCATTATAATTCAATAACTTTTGAAAATGTATCTATAATTGCTATTTATTGTGTGATATATTGAGTTATAAAATAATTTCCTACAATATATATTACTGTTTCGTTTGCTTTTCATATGTATAGAAAAGTGGTTTGAAAGCTATCTAATCGGTTTTTCTTATATAGTTCGTAGAATATATGGAAGTAATTGCAAAACTTATTGTTATTTGTTAAATCCAAATGTATGCTTATTAATTTCCTGTTTTAGGATGTTTAGTATATTTTGTTTTCTTTGTCATTTTAAGCAACAAAACATTTTTTGATATTTTAATTTATTAAACATTTGTCGTTCTCTAGAAACAAATATAAATACCTTTATTTTTTAAAAGAAATTAATACAATCTCTTCCTTTGACAAATGTAAAACATACTGAAACGACCACAACCAAAATTGTATAATATTCAACAGCAACAAAAACATTTGTTTGACCACAACCAAAATTTAAACCACCAAGTGCATCAAATATATATATATATATATGCAATGGTTAATAAAAATAGTCGTCACTGAATAAATATGAGATTAATCAATCTGTGGTGGAAAATTTATTAGACTGATGTATAGCATTAAGAGTAAAATGTTGGTATTTGTGTTTGGAGAGAAGAAATTAGAAAATTGATAGACAGTGACATTAAAGACACGTTTTCCTGACGAGCCAAAAATAAGAAAAGCCCTTTACAACTTTTCCTCCTCTCTTCTCTTTTCTTCCTCCCTTAACCTCGGGACCATGAACACTTCAACAATCATTAATTTTTTTCCTCCATGGCGGTTTCTCACCGTCTCTTCCAACTCCCGTCGCCGACGACAACGAAGACGGTGAAGAATATTTATTCATCTTTCTTAATTAGATCTTTTTCTATTTCTTCCAATGGTTCTCCTTCGCTTGATCCTAAGATTGGTATCGAGGAAGCTACGGCACAGCTCGAGAAATCATCTTCTTCGTCACCGTATAAAGGTAGAAATTTTCACTGGGTGTTTCTTGGATGTCCTGGTGTTGGTAAAGGCACTTACGCCTCTCGTCTCTCTTCCCTTCTCCGTGTTCCTCATATTGCTACTGGTGATCTCCTTCGCGACGAGCTTTCTTCCTCTGGACTCCTCTCCTCTCAGGTTAGGACTTTGGATTCGGTGTAGATTCTCATAATTGGAGATTCTATGATCTTGGATTGACTCCTTGATCTAACCCATTAAAAGGCCTTTGATATATAGAGTCGATGCTTCTTAGGATTCAATTACAATCTACAAAGTTCTGAGCTCCTTAATCACGTTTGTAATCTTACTAATCCCAAGTGGAAATCTGAGTTTTTTTGAAATTTACTAGCCAATCACCCTAAGGTCTGGTTTTGGGAACTTTTAAGGCCACCCTGAAAATCTTTTTGAATAAAACCAGGGCACAGGGATTGTATTTCAGTTGTTCTTGATTTGTAATCTCCAGTTATTGTTTGTGGTAAAATGGGATTTCTCTTTCTTATTGGAAACTACGTGTGCAAAATTTTAAACAATTTTCAAAGGTTTTGATGTTGTAGACTTGTAGGTGTGTAAATGCTAAATTTTTATTGCTAGTCTCATATGAGACCACATGCTTGAACCAAACTGAGCTTGTTTCTCTGAAATGGGGATTTCTGTTGGTGTTAGGATCATATACAGAAAACGAATTTTGGGATTGTATAAATATCTTGTATAGAAATTTGAGTTTTAAGGTCTTCCATTAGCTTTTCCTGGTGGAAAATTGTTACTAATTGTGTTATAGTATGAGAAGTCCTCTAATGTGACTCTTGTTCTAAAAGATGCTACAATGTAACTGTTATATTTGTTGTGAAGCTTAGTGTTTGTTGTGAAGTGATTATCATATGTATATTTGGCCATGTTTTTGCGTTGATGTAGCTAAAGGAGCTTGTTAACCATGGCAAATTGGTTCCTGATGAATTCATTATAAGTTTGTTATCAAAGCGTCTCGAAGCTGGCAAAGAGAAGGGTGAATCTGGATACATCCTTGATGGTTTTCCACGAACTGTGACACAGGCGGTGAGCATTTTATCAATTTTGTGATTGAGGATCGTTTAGTTAAACAAGCCTTGACATCCTCTTTGCCTCGTCTTTTTTCTCTTGTAGGAAATACTGGAGGGAGTAACTAATGTCGATCTGGTGATCAACCTGAAGCTTAGAGAAGAGGCTTTACTTGCAAAATGTCTAGGTAGGAGAATTTGTAGCGAGTGTGGTGGAAACTATAATATTGCGTGTATTGATATCAAAGGTGATGATGATAATCCTCGAATGTATATGCCTCCGCTTCTTCCTCCGCCAAACTGTGAGTCAAAGCTTATAAGTCGAGCTGATGACACTGAAGAAGTTGTCAAGGAAAGACTCCGGATCTACAACAAAATGGTAAGTTTGTTAACTTGTTTCTACTTTCATGATTCAAATTTCCGTAGAGTTAACAGTTTTTATCTGTCTGTTCTCTTTCACAGACTCAACCAGTGGAGGAATTCTACAGGAAGCGTGGGAAGCTGTTGGAGTTCGAATTACCAGGTGGAATCCCGGAATCATGGCCAAGGCTCCTTCGAGCATTACGTATTGAAGACCTTGATGATAAAAAGTCTGCAATAGCCTAGTTCCCACTCTCTCCTCTTCATTTTGTATGATTGAATCAACAACTTGTGCTACATTCTTTGCTCGAGTAATCTTCCTCGTGCGTATTACTAAGATAGAGAATAAAACAGATACATTTCCCATTGTTGTTACTACACAATTGATGGCTATATCATATATTAATCAGTGATAGTTGATTTTTTTTTTTCTTTTTAATGTGAACTTTTGTCTTTCTGTTGAACCTTTGAGCATTTAGCTGTTTCTTTGACTGTGAGGTTTGTTCTTTTAAGCTGTTTGAGACTATGGTTGTCATATTTTGACTTCAGCCTTGGTCTTTTTTATCTCAAGTTGGAGTACTCTTTATCATACAAACAGAGTTGTGACGGACGTAATAACAAATTGTTTCCGTATGCTTCACAAAAAAAATACATAATTCAATATAGCTACTAATTATGTGTAATGAAATAATTGGCAATTAGTATAAATTTATATACTTTATGGGGTGTCTTGGAGCTTGTGTCATATTCTTCTGGTATGAAGTTTGTGTTTATTCCCTCTGTTGATTGTTCCTTTACGAGCGAAAGAGGTTCTAGGGACCGACTGATCATGGTTGTTTCCGACCGGCATTCACTTTTCTGAAAAGATTAGAAAACAAAAGGTGTCATAATATATGCAATGGAAACAAGGTTGCTAGGGAACATCTACAACACCAAGTACACGTGATATATGCAGAGCAACAAACCGTGGCGAAGGTTGGCTGGATTGATACTGCAAAGTTGCCTCCAACATGGACTCTGCCATTATTGCCCTTCCCTCCATCGCAGCGAGCGCAGCTACAGTTTCCTCATACTTTTCCTACATCATTATAGTTATCATAGTGAGAAAAGCAACACTTATAACTTTGTTTTTTACTCTCGAGTACATGTGTATGGATTGACACAAACAAACCAAGAAAAAATTTAGCAAGATAACATCTCCACAAAGTAAACATGCCACAAGGTGTCGTTACGTATAGAGTTATAGATAATTCAGCAGATATATCAAAGAGTTAGTAGACCACACACACACAAAAACAGAGGGTGGTAGTTAAAGCTCTATGAAACAGAGAGGCAACACAATTTCACCGTTAGTACTTGTCAATTCAAACTTTCTAACCTGAAGCACTTCAGCAGCATATCTCTGCGCTGTTGCATCTTGCACAGCAATTCTATGAGCATCTTCTGCTACCTTCTGTTCTTGTTCCATCCGCATCAAGGCCTTCATAATTCTCAAGTGATCTTATTTTTTTTGAATAAAATTCTCAAGTGATCTTAGAAATTACCATACATTGAATTGCACTAGAAAGAGAACAGATTAATCTGAGAAGTAAAAAATTTGCAAACGCAAACCTGTATCATATAACTTTCTTGCTCCCTTTTATCAGATACACATCTTTGAAGCTCTGTCACCTCTTGCTCTAACTGCTCAATCTATTCAAATTTCATGTTCAGTGGCATGAGACAAGTCAGACTATCTCAAACAGAAGGAGCAAGCATCGCCCTTATTCATGATAACATAGATAAAGAAGAACTGGATGTACACATATATGGGGAACAGGGAATACCTTAGCATTCAATTGACGACGATTGTCTTGTTTGACCATCTCCATGAGAGCAACCTCCAACTCATCAGCTCTATATTAGCATAGGAAGTGACAAAAGAACAATGAGAGATACATAAAGGTAAAAAACTAATGCATGAATTCAATATCCAAAGTCATATACTAAACCAAGAGATTAACCTTAGTGAAGCCGATCTTTTCTCCTCAACCAAATTGCAGAGTTCACCCTTCAACCAGAGAACCTGGAGAAGTTGACAGGCTTTTAAAGATGAAACATTATGACGTGGGAAAATGTTTGCAGGTACTGGTATCAACGTGCATTTATGTTGACAGAAGTGGTATTGATTAGTCCAGCTAAAATTCAGGTGAGACATACAAGTATTTCTAAAACATAGCTACTGTTACTACCCGATGGAGAGTAAAACAAAAACAAAAATAATTAACATGATAAATGAATGCAAAACATTGTCATTACTTAGGTCAAAAACTTTCTACCAGAACACCGATATGAATGCGAAGCAAATTTTTGGGCAAATGGTCTACAATTTCTTATTACCCATTGGGAGGCTACTAAATTATGACAGTGCCCGAACATGTACCTTGTAGAATATTCAAATCATTTTTGCACACCGTTATCACTATAAATCATGCTTAAAAAAATTATATACAGTTTAAGTGATTATGTTGCATGATTACTAATCTAGCATTCACCATACATGATTATAAAAGTTCCCTACCGAATGACATATTTTGCAACACTTGTGTCTGCTTTGTAGCAAATTATAATCATCTTTCAGGTTCCTAGGGTGGCATCTACAACCCAACAGAAAGGGTGACACAATTACCTGTCCTTGAAGATCTTGAAAACAATCTATCTCCCCATCCCCAGTTAGACTAATCAAGAGTTCGTCTGCATTACTGGATCCTGATTCAGAACGAGATAAACTCCCACTTGAAAACGACGCTTTGCTAGAATTCACTAAAACAGATTTTGGATCTTGCTTAGAATTATATAATTTAGTGGAAAGGCTTTTTGAATCCCTCCAAGCTTGAAGCCCCTTTAATCTTTCCTCAAGTGTAGCTACCACGGCTGGCCTGTGCTTGCTTCTTAATTCTTGCAATCTACTTTCATCAACGTTTTGATAACCCATGCAAGCAGTGAAAACAAGCTGGCTGCTGTCAAATGTTGAACCAGCCATTGACTGTAGCAAAGTAACAGCATCTCCAGCGTCCTTGGTTGTAATTAATGCAGGACCTGATTTTGCAGCCATACGAAATTTAGAGCACTTCTATTGATTATTATTGTATGTTCAGAAAGTCCACAAAACGTATCATTTAAATTACACAGAGACTTAGATTCAACGAGTACCATAAAATTCCATCAAAGCGAGTGCTGTTCTGAAAAGCATAACACGATTTCCTTCAAACAGAAGCACATCCCACACTCTGAGAACTGTAATAATGAAAAATATAAAAGATGAAAACTTTTTTCCAACAAAGAGATACGTAATCACAAACAATTTGCCTATAAATATATTGACAAAGATGAAGTTTAATATTCCAATTTTCTGAAACCTGACCACTTTCCCATGGAAGCATATTTATGAAGATCGAAAGAAACCATGGTGCTGTAATCCAAGCCAGTTGCACTCCAAGATGATCTAGATGAAGAACTGCACAAGTCCAGAAATCACAAAGGTCATTAGAACAAACCGCAAATATTTGGTACGATGAACCAAAATTATGAAGAAACTAACCCAATTTAGGAAATCTCTCTCGAACCAACTCCTCCAGAACTCGTTGATCAACCTGGGTTAAGAATCCAAAAACGAAATAACTAAAAAAGAGAATCTTTTGTCGAGAGAAAAGTAATATATTAATGATGCTATCTCTAGTCAGCCCCAAGTAATAGAACAACATTGTGCTCAACTAATATTTTTACCTGGGACTCGATCATTTCTTCTGAGTAATAGTCACAGAAGTATTCATCAATGATTCCTGTCAGTGACCTCCAAATGGCAAGTAACATTTAGTTAACTTATATATTTATTAAAAAAGAAGACTGGGCTAATACTCAACCAGAAGAAAAGGAAGTCACAGATACACGAATTTCACACAGAACTAAGGAGTTGGGTTTTCATTGGCAAACAATATTAAGAGTTGGAGAGTAATTTCCGAACCTACCAAAAAGCATTTTCTTCCGGCATCAGAAGTAATAAAAGTGCAGCGAAGAAATTCATGGCCTGCACATGATTGATACAAGATAATGCATAACTAAAGATGTTAATTGTAGTGGAGATGTCACCATACTAGAATACAGGAGTGACAATTTTAATAACAGAATACCTGACAGTATCCAACAGAGGGATTATGCCTAGCATAGGCTGTTAGCAATCTCCGCAAAGCATTTCTGCCATCATGATCTAGGGAAGGATGACCTGGAAATGTCCGGGGTAAATCCTGGACTTGAAATAAGAAACAATTTGAGTAAACTGACCAAGATCAACATGATTCCAGCACTCCACCAATAGTTAAGTATTGAAGGATAATACAATTGCTAACCTTTTCTATCTGCCCTTTCCATTTTTCCACAACAGTGAGGGGATCTGTACATGAACCTTTCTCATCTGCATGCTGCATCTGCTCCGACTCTATGTCGTTTCCTAGACTATCAGCAGCTAGCAGATTTTGGTAATAATTCTCGATCCGGCGTTTCTTAACCCCCACAAATGCTTGCCAGAGCTGAATATTTGGTATATATATACTTTCAGATTAACAATAATTAGAAAATACGTATAAGAAAGAACTTAATATGAAGAGCTAGAGAATGATAACCAAGGTGGGCAAGAGAAGGATAAAATGCAGAGTGACAAGGCTTATTACCTCGCCCCTGAGAGCCATAGGTGCACCGCCGCAAACAAGTAGTTCAAGCTCTTCTCTCCAGGGGCATGCAGGTACTAGGGAAGCTGCAACAGCAGTAGCAGACATGTTGGAGACATCTGAAGAACCATCCTGAACTGGATCTGATCTCTCCGCATCATAGAACTCATCATCAGAATCATTCTCATACACTTCTTTTGAAGATTTGGCCTCATTAGTTGACGGTGAAGATTTCAATTGCTGAGCTTCTTCCTCACCATTTGAAGAATCCCCTTTCTTTTTGACACGCACACTCATCAAGTCCTCAATTGCATGAAGAGATGGTCTGATTTCAGTCCATAATTGAACTCTTCCAAGAGTTAAATCAGAACCTGGCTTGTCACTATGCAGGAATTTTCCTTCAACGCTCTTGTTTAATCCTTTTTCTTGTTTCTCATCACTTTTAGGTGGATGTACATGATTACTATCAGATGATCCATTCACGAGTGACACGCAAGATTTTGTATGATCTTCCAGGAAACTATTCCATCTGTCCGACCTTTCCTCTTCTTCCTCCTGCATTTATCAGCAAAGAGCAGCGTTAGAGCTCAAGATGAAACATAGAGGAAACTAGTGACAGCAACTGCTTCCACATTAAGAACCGACAGTAACTTATGACATGAAAAGCCTTTCTTCAGACATTTTCAAGCATTTAATCCAGTTCTCATATCTTTCACACATGACTTTCCCTATTAACAAAGATTTTAAATGAGATCATCAAATTTCAGACAAATCAAGCCTTGTGTCTAAGGGGGGCGAGGCGAGTGTGTACTAAATCATGTAAAACCAATAATCCTGAGGAAAAAATGAAAAGCTCGGGAGATAGAAGAACCTTGTAGATTTTAACATATTCTCGGTATTGTTGCACATGATGAGGCCTCACAGAAAATCCATAAGCATCCCTGTTACCAAAACCAACCATACTACTAAGAATATTCAACTTCATCCATAAATCAAACAAAATCTCTCTAGTTCTAGCAGATTATTGCAACCCAGTGACACAAAATGGCATATTTGATAAGCCATCTAAATTGGAAACATTTTCACTTGAAATTGGCTAAAATGTCGCTCTTCACTAATCACCATTCATTCTAAGGGACGATCATGTAACAGAAACTAAGGTATAGTTCCAAATTCAAGATCAATGATCAGTAGACTCTATCAGTTTTGGAAAAATTCAACACAAAATTAGCAATGTAGCGAAGGAGAAGGTCGAAGGAGATAACCTCTTGTGGTCAGACGCGAAGAGATGGTTCAAAGGCTTGGAAACGGCGTCGGTGACCATGGTTTCTTAACTCGTACGACGAGATCTCTTCGAGTGAAAACGGAGAGATTTTGGAAAAACAGTGGCTGGAGAAGAAGAAGAAGAAGATCGGGAAGTTCTAGTTGATCATCATTGCGCGATGATCAATCAAGTTACACTGTGGAGACTACGAGAGAGAGAGAGAGATTCAGACGGAAAAGGAAAAGGGGCGAGATTGTCGACGACGTTATTACATTTGGTTAAATTAGCAAAAAGCTGAAACGTTTGGGGCTTTTTGGTAAATTGCAATTGTTTTTTGGTTTTTTTGGTCGGCAATAGAAGGGAAAAACCCTGAAAAATACACGAACTTTACCATTTTTG
>OVAP01004807.1:0-13930 GCA_900406295.1 Aurinia saxatilis | reverse complement strand
GTATTTATTTTTAGATCCTTTAATGGTGGATGTATTGCTTTAACTTTGTTTTCATCCACTTGTTCCCATACTTGGCTTAAGGATGAACTAGTATTGNGCTTCCATCTACTTGTTCCCATACTTGGCTTAAGGATGAACTAGTATTGATTACCTTAAAGGGATAATTGATATTATTAGCTATTGCATATGTCTCAAACCATATAAAGAATGGAATATCCACTTCTCTTAATGTCATATTATTATACCAATTTTCTCTAAATTCAACAGTTTGTTGTTTAGAGAATGTTTTGAAATACCAATCACGTTTTTCTTTATTATTTTCTGAGTAGAAATCTTCTTTAATATATTGTTTATCAATTTTATATTCTTTAGTTATAACATTTATGGATTTAAAATCCGATGGTGTTGGGGAAGTTGGATATGTTTCTTGTTCAGGTTCAGCTATAGGTGCTTTAAATTTAATTGAATTATCTTGTTTAGTACTTTGATTTACGCTTTCTGTTTCTGAATCTGCACTAGATTGACCAGTACGGAATTCAGAGAAAGAAGCTTTTGAATGATATGTACTAATTCTAGGTGGAAGTGGATCTCTACATGATCCAAATTGTAATAATATTTTCCCATCTCTTTGTTCAATTATCTTTGAAATATCTCTTTGTTCAAAGTTTCTTGGGGGTTGAGTTATTTCAATTTTCCATTGGTCTGGAATAGTTATTTCATCCCATTTTAATTGCTTAGGTGCATAAGTCGCCGTTGGAGTATCTTTGCTATGAGTAGCTAGAATTGTTGTTTCTCCCTTATCGTCTTGTAATAGACATCTAGGGTTAAAATCAGATGTTGATTGTTTAAAGTATATTCGGTAGAGTAGTAAATATCCATGTCGTTCATTTTGAAATTTAATTTCTGGTAAATGAACATTTAATACTAAGGTGTTAAGTATAGTTGGATCATGAAGGCTTACTTGAAAATTGGGAGCGCAATTAAAATAAACCGCCCCATTGCATAAATTAGTTTAGACTGCTCCAAGAAGTGAATCCTCAAATTTTAGTAAAGTCTTATCTCTTAATAGCATAAGTATTGGTGAATCTATTCCGGTTCTTGATAGAGGTTTAATAGCAATTTGTATTAGACCAAAATGGATATAATTGAATCCTTTTTGTCTATATTTTTCTAAGGCAATTGAAGATAATAATTTAATCTCTTCAAATTCATTTTGAAAAGATATAGTTTGTTCGTGTTCTTTTATTGAATAAGCAGTTTTGAAATCAAAGGTTCCAATTTGATAGATTTGATTTGGATTAATATGAGGTAAATTATTTTTTTTTATTTCTTGATTGAATGATGTTATTTTGACATAATTTCTCTTGAATTAATTGTAGTATGAGCTAGAAGATGCATGTTTATTTTTAAAAAGTTTCCTAAACGAAGAAGCCATGAACTAGAAAGATACTGACCTGTTCTACGTCGGCACAACTGTGGCTTACCAACGGTCTTACTGCCTTTTCTAGGACTTGCTGCCTAGAACACCTACAGTAACAGTGTTTCGGTAGAGCGTAAGGATCAAACTAGAGAAGCTTAAACTTGCATGAGCACAAAGTAACTTCGTTAAGAGAACGTTCTTAAAAGAAAATTATGCAAGAAATATTTTAAAAAGTGGTTTTGAAAATCGTTTTGGCTCTGATACCATTTACATACAGATATACTCTATCTTATTTCAAAACTATTTTTATCCCTGCATTTGTATCTCTGCATTACTATAACATACGGAGTATATCTGTATAAAATGTAATAATTCTCACAGAACAAGGCGCGCGGACAAACAAGCGGAACCCACATAGACGGGACCCACGCAAAGAAATTACTACCAATCAAGATAAAGCAATAAAGAAGAACTAGACAACCATTACTCAGCAACCACTTATCTTCACAAAGACAAGACATAAAGATGACAAGATATCTAGCAATTATGAAGGAAGAATAAAATTTTTCAAGAGGACAAATCTTTCTTAATCAACAATGCCTTCACTCATAAAACTCTCTTCTACTCTCTCTACATGTAAAAGAAATCTCTTGTAATCTTACCAAATCTCTAGCTTCAAAACTTTGTATTTTTATCTTAAACCAATAAATAAAATTATCAAACTTTTATCATTTCTAAATCTTTACAATTCCTAATATTTTATTTCAGCTACTATATTAAATACATAATAAAATCTTTACAAAGTATTTTAAAACAGTAATTACTAAAAGAAGGTAACTGGAGGTAAATGGTATCAGAGCTCACACGAATAATTAACTAAACAAACAATTTCCCGAAGATTGTGTATGGCCATAATTCTGAGAACACAAACTCCAGCAAAGTAATAATGAAATTAAAGCAGAGAGAAATAGATTCCATTCTGAGCAATTGTTCCAAGGCAGTCTATAGGTTCTTCTTTTGTCATTCCAATACCAGTATCCCAGCATATTAGCATATCTCTTAATGTTATCAGTTCTAAACCCAATGCTTGGGTCATTACCTATCAAATATTTAACAACTTCTACATGACCCATTCTTGCTGCAGAGTGTAGTGCAGTTGTACCATTGTTCTTAGCTATCTTAGTTAAATTAGAATCAGTCTCCAAAAGAAGATTCACCACATCAATATGTCCTTGTGTTGCAGCTGTGTGGAAAGCAGTTGTACATGATGAATCCATTGTCATTGTCAAATTTGGGAATGTCTCCATTAGTGTCTTCAACACCTCTGCAAAAGAAGAACAGCCAAGTAAGAGAACAGTCCATAGACGGTTCTATATTCTCACTGAAATGGAGAAAAGTGAAGAAAAATATAAATCTATTTACCGAGATGGCCTTGTTTAGCTGCGACACAAACCCGTTTCTAGCTGCAGTGGAAGCAGTTTCAAGATCCGTATGCTTCAACATCTCTTCTGCTTCTCCAAAAACCTACCACGGTACGTCTCTGCTTCTCATCCGTATTCGTCGTAGCCGACGATGCTCTGCCACCAAAACTCGGTAGCTTCTCAATAACACCACGTTTATGAGTACTATTCTCAACATTCACACCTCGAAATCTATGTTGCTTCTCCATTGTTCTACCATACCTGTTTGGCTGATGATTCTCTATACTCACACCTTGGAAACTCACTTGTTTCTCCACATCACTCTGCTCCTTCTCCATTGATTTCGTCTGATTCTCTTGTTGGGTTTGAGCTATTATACCATTCTTCTCCCATTTATCGACTCGAGACGTATCAAAGAATCAACGAATCTGAATATGCCAATCTCACAAATTTGAAATAGACGAAGATGGAAACTCTGGTGGCCACGTCAAACCAAACTACCACTTTAGTGAGAAGATTTCTGGTGAAAAACGCATTTTCAAAACCCAGAATTTTTTTTTACAAATCTCAACTGATCCGAAAATTCAAAAGATAGACTTGATCGATTTCATGAAAGGAACAAATTTTATTATTCGAGTTTGAAATTCTAAAAAGCACAAATCTAGATAATCGAGCATGAAAAACAGAACAAGTTTCTCACGGGAATGTCAGCGAAAAATTGAATTAGTGATATAGAAACTATTTTTTTTAAAACACGTCAACATCATCTATTATGAGTAACACATAAGCAAAAATCATTTAAGAGACTTCTCAATTAATATATGTAGAATCCTCGCTGACAAAAATGATGAAAGACAGAACGGGAAGATGAGAAAAGAAACATCATAAGCCAGAAGATTTAAGATATTGGATAATATGATGAAGCAGCTCAAAATTTGATCATAGTGCAGATGAAACAAAGTGTTTGCTACCAAAACTAAAAGTCTAATAAGCACTTAGCAGTGCAAGGTTACTGACCCCCCAGCTCGAGTCATTAGTGAAACTACTTAGCACTGAATTTAGGATACTATTTAGAATTAACTAACTACTTTTCTTTTCAACTGGGCCTTTCCATTGCCAACCGGAAATAGCAAGAGTTGCTCATCTTTAGACAAAATGCGTAATACTGGTCATATGCACAAAACCAAAAGCTCCGACTATGCAATGAGCCTCAAACATACCGTTGTGGAGAGTCAATCAAAACCACATTAGTACCTGTATACTTCTGTTTCACCGGCGATGTTCTCCATGATCTTTGAATCAGTCGAGGCGATACTCGTAATAAGGTAGTCACTTCTCTGTTTACCACTAAACTTTTGTTGTTAATCTCTTCCCCTGCAGAACCATTAGCATGTGGCTGAGAATGATCGCTTATGTAACAATAGGGTTGTTGATCTGACTCCTCTGTAATCTCAGCTTTCACTCCACCCCCCTCATCAGATAATGGTGTATTATCTACTAAATCACCACTTTCCTGCTTTGTATTGATTTGATTTGCATGGGCATCATCATCAACCACTTGTGAGTTAGATTCTCTTTGGCTGTGCCCACTGCAATCATCAGCTACATCAGGAAGGGAATCAACGTCTTTATCTTTTTCTTTTCTGATCTCTTCTTTCCCATCAAGTAACTTCAGATTGGGTTCTGTATAATTGTCTTCCTCTTTTATGCTCATTGACTTGCAGCTATCAACTAGGTAAGAAGAGGACTGAACGTCAGCAGTTGAACATTTTTTATCATGTGTATTGTCTTTAGACTTCTTAAGTTTATTGTCCTGGACATCTTCTGGCAAGCTCATCTGAGGTGCTAACTGCAGATAACCTGGAGTAGGTTTAGTCAGTCTCAATAAGGCAAGTATACCCATGAACGTTCATTTTAAAAAATCAAATGCCAAGGGAAACCGAATTAATACCATTGCAAGAGGACTCATTTGACTCAGCAATCTTTTCTTTCACCAATGACTTCTCCAGCATATCTACACCAGGGAAGACCAACAAGTTCAGATTCTTAATTTTTTTTTTTTCTGATTCATGAACAGGCCCGAAGCAGAAGCCTGAAGTCCATGTATCCATCAGTTCTGGCACTGCTGGTATGACTAATTTGTCAACTTTGAGAGAGCTGAGCGCCTGATAACAAACAAAGTAAATGTGAGATGGATCTTCAGAATTACGAATTGAACTGGATTACACAGCAAATGAAGTGTAACTGAAACAAGACCAAAACTGAGATAGTACATAGCAGATGTGTTTAAGATCTGTGCATACGCGGAAAATCTTATAACATAATGGCACAATAAAAAGAAGCTTGACTACTTTGCATCAACAACCCAGACGAGAGTAAGAAACTACATAAAGGATCGCCTTTTGGTGACAGATAAAATATACACAAATGCTATTAGTTCAGTGTTAACTAGCAAACATTTTAAGTTTGGCACATCATATTTATCAGGAACATGGAAATTCAAAACAATTTGTTATATATCTTAATGCACCTATATGGTCTTGGTCACAAACACAAGCAACGCAGGACCAAAAATGTCAAATACTTAATAAAACCACACATAGCAAGCAACAATCGAGATCAATTGACAAGAGAAAAATAAGAAAGAGTTTAGGATATGATGAGATGTGGAATGCCTACAGACTCAATGCCGCTCATTAGTCGGCGACACATTCCTTGACGCCTGTACATATAGCGAGTTCCGATAAATGGCATTTCTGCAAGTTGATTGCCATGGATTCTGAGTAAAAAAGAAAAATCATTTGTGGTGTCATTATTTAATTGAATGGCACTGACGGGAAAAAGGGTAATTACTAGCCATATTTAATCAAATACCCAGCAACAGAGTTTTCATTAAACATCAGTTAAGACCATGTTAAGGCAAATACCGAGGGAATCTCTTAGAGACACAAAGTAGTAGCATGTAATGTCAGCTATCCAACTTACAAACTGTCAATTGCTAACACTGAAATCACGACCACACTCTGTCAATACTATTAACAAACTCAACAAGAATAATTGTATTCATTCAGCTGTCAGGATAATCATTAGTCATATAGTAACCTCCACACAATATACGAAGTGGTTTCTAAACTTGGGTCTACATGGCTATAATTTTCCATTTAAGTAAAGCTATACTGGCATCCGTCACTATGTTAAGAGTGGAAACTTGGTAGCTCTTGTTATTAATTTTATGATAACACAGACAAACCTGATGGATGCCACAGCAATGATTTCATCACCCCTCTCCAAGACAGCAGTGAGAAAACTGCTGTAATTTAGCCGGTGGAAGTTCGACCTACAAAGAGTAAGATAGATCTTAATAGAATCTGGCAGCATATGGACTGTTTACATCTTAGTCAATACAGTCAGTTCGATCTCAAAAGATTTACCTAGCCCATCATCTTTACAGGAAAAGGAAAACATTATGCTCTTGTACCAACACAAGGTTCGTAAAGAAAATTCATTGATAAATGCAAAGAAGAAAATCCTGAGAAGGCTTGCCAATGAACAAAACAGAAGCATGGCAAGGACAGGTTTTGGGAACAAGCTTACCCAAAATTATAAATGATGTTTTGAAGCAGGTTGACTCCACTCCTGTGGTCAACTAAAGGTGAAAAGCACTCATCCATAACAGAAAATGCAACAGCCACTTTGGCATTATACGCAATCTTATCAGATTTTTCATAATCCGAAACTTGACGAGGGAGTTCAAAGCGCCGAAGGAATGTCCAGGCGAAGCCCTCAGGCAGTGGGTGTTTTACTCCAATGAGTAAATGAAGTTCCTCGAATAACTAGACAAAAAAGGAAAAGAAATATATAAAGTACTCGCATCCAATGTAGTAATTTATTTGTAAATAACCATTTGTAAATTACCACATTTATATAGTGAAAAAAAGATAGCTACTTGTTGCCGGATAAATGTCCAGGATATATTTTATTCATGCGACCTTAATGTTACCCAGAGTCTATTGTTGTTCAACTTCAGCCTGAAGTCGAACATCTACAGCTATGGCTGCAAGTGTCACTTTTGGCTTTCATAAAAGCCAAAAAAAATTTTGTAAGTAAATTCAACAGGTAAAGACTCTACCCCCCTAGCAATATATTTTCTCAAGTCCCCAAGAATAAACATCCANAAGTTTTAAAAATACTCAATTTCGGTGTGCTAACCCACCAAATTGAAATTTTTTCGATTTTTTTGTATGACCTCTAAAAATCACTGATATCATTGGTATTTAAACACCCAAAATTTTTTTTTTTTTTTTTTTTTTTTTTTGCAAATTCTACATAGCATTCCAAGTAATAGATCCCCGTGATTAATTTTTTTTGAAAGGCAAAAGCAAGGCTACCTCTTGACAATCCTTTCCACAAAATGAATTAGTAGTCCTTTCACTAGGCACAGTACCATCTTGCTTGATGCAGGCTTGGTGATCTGCAATAGTGTGGAGGGTAATGGTTTGAGCCCAAAAATCCATTTTAAGAAGTTTAACAGGATCATATACATAATAACAATCAACAGATGAGATGGCTTTAAGGTGTAGTTCATACAATTCTCTTCGCATAAGCAGCAACTCGATAAGGGGAGTAAAGTTGTAGTGTCATGGTTAGCTGCCTCAACTTTCTTGCAAAATTTGCATGAGCAGTAGCAACAAAACCAGGCCCCAGAAGGGAATTTCTGCAGTTTATAGAAGAAAGAGAAACAATAAGCATCTGCACTAAGTAAAGGCTGTAACAACATTGCTAATTCAGTATTTTAATGGCCAATCATCCTATCTTCCTTAACAAATTTTCCCCCATATTTCAATTTGTGGATTCAACTAGAAAATGTTTTTTCGCCCAAAAAACACAGTCATCGCTCAAGAAACTTCTCTTTAACATACATTTGCACATCACATAAGGAGCAACTTACTTTAATGTCCAAACAGCTCAGATGGAAGGTTGATGGGCACCCATCACAGCAGATAAGATCTCCCCCATCCCCACAAATACCACATGTATCATCATTTGGATCCCCACTACCAAAATCCACAATATGGACCCCTTTAAGTAGTGATTCGCTTTGTTTGTTCCAAAACTCAAGAAGAGACTGCAAGAGAGAATTCCCACCCTCCAAATACAGACTTTTGTAGAGCTGGTTGTGCTTCCCTCCAGCATGAATTTCGAAATCGAGAATAGAGAATACTTTGTCACAGCAGTCGCATCGAACACCCTCTTTTGTAATTGTTCCTTCTAAAAGCACTTCTGTCTTTTCGCGGTTCATGCACTGAACTTTCCCGTTCAGTGGCACAATGGCTGAATCAATCATCCAACCCAGCATGGTGCGTTTCCCTTCAAATAAAATGTACCCATTCTCCTTGGAATCCGCATTATCCAAAGAACTGCGAGCTGACAGAGCACAACGCTTTCTATTATGTTTTACTTCCCTCCTTATTTTTCTGACTGACACCGAAATTTTTTCTAAGTTGTGTGACCCATGACTCCCGTTTCGTTTCTTTTTACATTGTCTTACCTGGATCAGCTTCTGCAGACGGATTTTTCCCTTCTGCACTTTTGTCCCTTGTAGTGTACACTTTCCTATTCTCTTTGTTGGGACCGCATTTTCATTAGTATCTCCATCTTTCCATTTTGGCCTCTCCTTACCTGTATCGCACCTTTTTTTCTGAATTTTTCTCTCCAACAGCCGAAGGTCCTCTTCTGGGAGCAAGCCAAAACCAGAACCAGTGGTAGAGTACATTTGATCTTTCATGATACTTTCCACATGTTCTTTGTAAACTTTATAAGCCTTGGTCACTGACCAGTGAGTCTTTCCCTCAGGATTAAGATAAACAGCATCTTTATAAGCTCTCCCATTTCGGGGCCTGTATTCGACTGTCCAACCAGCAGCTAGAAGTAACTGCAGTATCCGGTCACTAAGCATTTTCTTAGACTTTGACATAGATTGTTTTCCAGCTTCATTTTGCTCATTTTGTTGTTCCCCATCCCTGTCATGCTGTGACTCTAAGGAACTCTCACAAAGTTTCAGTCTTTTCTTTGCTCTACAACCTGATTCATCTGTGCCCCCAGATTTCCTCTCCTTCTGCAGTGTTGGAGGTCTACCAGGCTTACGTAGCATCTTCCTTCCCCTACAGTGACCTCTATCGGACTCAGGTCCCTTAACCCTACCTCCATTATTATTTTCTGGTCTCCTGAGTTCATCAACAGATTCGCCAATACTCTTGTTAGACATTATTAGAGTACTCCCATGCCTACAGTTGACGCTCTCCTTCCTTAAGGAAAGACCAAAAGTTGGCTCCTTGGTCTTCGGGGGTCTACCACGCTGACGTTTCAGACTAAGTCTGTCCACGCTAGACTGGCTTATTAAATCTGAAGTTGTTGCAAGCTCACAGTTTGTGTTAGACCCATTCTCATCAGATTGACTGCTGACCTGCAACTTTCTAGGCCTTCCACGCTTACGTTTAACTTGTAGTCCTTTGTCACGTGGCTCAACATTCCTATATTCACCATATGATCTATCATCCGTAATTCCAACATTCGAGGAATCGACTCCAAGAATCTTGATAGCTTCGTCAGATTGCCCATCCTCAAGTTTTACTTGTGTTTTCTCATTATCCTTAATAGAAAGTTTACGGTTTGAAGTTGTGCCACTAAGATCCTTTGCCACAGAGCCGGAGCGGAGAACCCTCCGGGTACTGAGAACTTCACGATGAGTTATCTCCATCCCACGGCCGTCAGCCTTGAGACTGGATTGCGCCATTTCGCCCTCAGAGTTTATATCCTTTTTTCTCTTGTTCGGATTCGGCCATCCTCTACCTTCGGCGGCCACAAAAACTGATGAAAAATTCAGGCATTCAAGATTCGAAACCCTAATCAGAAGAAGAAAACAACGGAACAAATGAGCCTACCGGAAAATGTTACGGAGGAGCCTCGGCGAAGTAAGGATCAACGAATCAGCGTCTGCGCGTCGCCGTTGTAGAGACAAGGGTTTAGTTGTATTGTATGCCTACCTGGGGAGGTGCGATGAGATATGAAAGGGGTTTTTTATATTTTCCGAGGGCTAAATTGTCATTTCTTGTTCTTATTGTAACGTCGCCTTTCCCTCCATTTTCGTCTCCGATATTCTTCATTCGGAGACACCGACCAATGTGCTTGCGCAACGGCCTTTTCTACGATTTTTATGTGAAGTACCATATTTTGTCACTTACTCGAATTTCAGTTTTTATTTTTAAGGAGGATAATGTATCACCCCGCAATCGGGTCATTTAAAAATTGATTAAAAGAAAAGGAGAAAAGTCCACAAAAAGGTCAATACGAGAACATCCTAGTTAAGAATGGATTTAATGCAAAAAAACCTTTAACTTAATTTTCTCTTTTTCTAAATTTATCTTCGAATAAAATAAACATTTAACTCAACTAAACCATACAAAATAATCTTTCAACTTGATTTTTTTTACAAAATTACCTTTTAAAAATTACATGAAGTTGAGAAAAATAGCATAAAAAGTTAAAAATAAAATAAAAAAAACAAACACTAATTTCAGTTTTGATTTTCATAAATGCAAGAGCTAATTTTTTATTTTTTTGTCACATGAGAGAATTATTATTTTCTTCGAAATCTAAGATAGTTTACTATTAAATGTTTCTTTAAATTATTGGTTACACGCTTATTAGAATACCAATATTTTTGCGAGTTTGAATCCAAAGGGAAACTGATTTTTTAATAATTGTGTCATTGGATAGTAAAAATATAGCGGTAAGTTATATTGCACGGTTAAATCGAGTTGAAGAGTTATTTTGCACGGTTTACTTGAGTTGAAAGATTTTTTTGCATTTTTCAACTTTGAGAGTAAACTTGCAAAAAAAATCGAGTTGAAGAATTTTTTGTATTAAACCCTTAAGTTTATCTTTCCCTAAAAAATATTTTTTATTCTTTGTCCAGCCATTGGATATAGAGATAGCGAAGTCCTCCCATATGTCACTGTTGCGGCCGTTTCTCTTGCTATTTTTCCGGCAAATCATAGTGAGCCAAGGGAAGAGCCACCCATTCTATTGAAGGTCTAGGAGTCAGATTTTTGGGAAAACCAAGATCACCCTGATCAGAGCTACAATATGGAAGATACGGACATTCTCCTTCAAATGATGCAGTCCGTCTATTCTTGGTTTCTTGACAAATCTGCACATGTCAGCTTCTTCCAGCCACCTTGCGGAGGATATTACTAGAGAATCGTGAGGAGCTAGGCGACCAACAACATATCATTGCGAAGTTCTCGATGTTAACTTTCCCCAAAAACCAAAGCTATACAGATTTTAGTTTTTGTCAGGAAGATATCAACGTCCTTGACCAGAATCTTCAATATATTCGAACTTGATTGCATGTGAGGGCTAATCTCGACTTCCTTGGTTCATACCCAAATCTATTAGATCCAGATTGTGTTGTTGTGTATGTGTTGATTGTTGAAATGGTGTTTTGTGAATGAGATACAATGATTCGTGATAGGAATGAACTTATTAGGTGAAAATAATTGTGTGTTGCATCATGTTAGTGGTCAGATGGGGTGAAAGGTGAGTGAAGCCGGATGGGGGCAAAGTTATGATATAATATTATTTGTGTGAATAAAATGTGTAGAGTTGTTGAATGACATTGTTTGGTGATTATTGTCTCTTGATTGATCCTTGTATGTTGTAGTAAAGTTGATGGTTTCCCCTTTAGCTCTCACTGGGTAATCTCAATTACTTACCCCCTTTTCTCCCTTGTTGAGTCTCAGATTAAGTGACATAATTTTTCAGTTTCGTGTTGTTGGTGTTCGAATTGCAAACTTGCCGTCAAAGCAATGATCTCCATTTTTTTAGACCTTGTGTGTAGCTTGTTATCTAACCCCCGACCTTTTGTGCTGTGAACTAGAGAGGTCGGGGTGTTACATATAGGATGGCTGGTACAATAAGGAAAATTTGTTCGGGTTTAAAGATGTTTTTGATGAAGGAAAGTGGTATTTTGTGAAAGATTTTGAGGTGAACACCACAGATCATCATCTTCATATATTTCTACGTTAATACCAAAATGGAAGAAGCGACTGAAATTAAGACGTGAAAGATGTACAAATGTGACGTATTTAGTAACAATTTAGACGGAACTACATATATCTGTATCAATATTGGTTAGTAAAACACCCTTCATCTCCTACAAATATGATTTATAACATAGTTGATTTGCTGGGAGTACCATCCCCATATAATCAGACCTGATGATGAAATTCTTGCTTAAAAGGCTATACAATTTGTCGTGTGAGACTTTGAGTAATAAGCTTGATTATATGCTTGTTTCCAATTAGTTTGATTAGGGATGGGCGTTCGGATATTCGTTCGGGTTCGGTTCAAATTTTTCGGGTATTTCGATAAAGGGGTATAACACCAGTTCAGATATTTTATAGGTTCGTTCGGGATTGGTTTGGTACCATCCAGCGGATACCTGAAAAAGAAAAAAAAAGGTTAAATCTGAATAATTTTTGTTAAATTTTGATAAATATAGCTAATAAAATCGTATATATGGTTATTTTGGATATTTCAATTATTTTGCTCTAAAAAACCACTGATATCTTCATATTTATAAATTATAATTGTACTTTGGATAAATTAATTATATTAACTTCAAATATAGTTAATATTTTAGGTATATAATTGTGTTTTGGATATTTTTGTATACCTTTTCTGTTATCGTTTCGGTTCGGATTCGTTTTCAGTTATCAGATATAGGAATTTAGTACCCATTCGGGTATTTAGTCGGTTCGGATTTGGGATCAGTTTCATTTTTTCGGGTCGGATTCGATTCGGTTTTTCGGATTCTGATTTTTGCTCACACCTAGTTTGATTAATCACTAGTTATAAATGAATATTTCTTTGAATTTTGTTATCTTTAATTTATGTATAGAGATAATAAAAAATGGTGTCTGGTTAAGGTTTTATTTGCAGACACAGTCATGTCTATGTGGCTTAAAAAGGCATTGGATTAGGCAGTTATTGGTGTGATGCGACTTTGGGACATTAAAGATTTTTCGGGCGATATTTTGAAGTTCTTATCAATCATGATCGATTATACAATTTTTTGTATTTATATGCACCTTATTGTTTCACAGATGGTTATGGTGTTGCCGCTTCAGGGAAATACTCTGATATTTTCTTTAATCCCCCAATTAAAGAGGTGGAGAAAGCCAACTATAAGTAAGTTTTAATGTTTGTTTGGAGTTTTTTTATATTGTTTATGATGAATGTACAATTCATTATATCATATGAAAAGTTAATAACAAATCTTATTGTTCATCGTTCTTTTACGGGTTGCAATTTTCGGATATGTTTCAGACTTTCTTTGATTATAACAAGGATCATCTTGACCGCCCACTACGAATGAGTTCTTAAAATCCGTATGCACATGGATTTAATTATGGCTGCTACGATATAAATTGCCCAAATTTGAAATGTACATTATTTTAACTACGTATACGCATTCCAATACCTATTTACCATATACATCCACATTGGCGGAGGGACATAAGGGTGAAGGTGGTCAGCTGACGACCATTCCTTCAAAATTTTCCATGTGATTTCTTTATCTTTTTGTTTATGACCACGTGCTAAATTTGTTTAAAAGAATAATTTTTTTCTAATGAAACTTGTTTAAAAAAGAATAATTTTTTTCTAATGAAATTTGTTTAGTGGGTTCACATGTTAATCTAATATATAAAAAACAAGGAATATTCTCCAGGGCAATGACAAGTAGTTCATTCTAAGAATGACACATGTACTCCTTTCATATTAATGACACTTTAATTAATTAATAATAATTAAAAATTAATCAAAACAATTTTGCAAAAAAATAATAATAATAATAATAACCAAAACACATATATACTTCCAATATCAGGAATTAAATTAATGGTTTACGTTTGTTAAAATTACATGCATTCCATAAATGAAACATGTCGATTTCCCTTTCGATATTCTCTAATGGTTCATTACATTCATTCATTTACATGTTTCTTTGCAGAATTGTATCTTATAT
>OVAP01004805.1:0-13931 GCA_900406295.1 Aurinia saxatilis | reverse complement strand
AGCATCTACATCAGCGAAGTGAACACTCTTCTGATTTGTTTTGATCAAAAGTTTCACCGTCTCACATAGCTCTTTCACTNCAGCAAGGTTTTCAATGAGCTCCTTGGCTCCATCTACACTTTGTGTCATGAAGTTTCCCTTGCTAGCAGCATTCAAGGCAGTCTTGTAGTCCCATCCAACACCATCATAGAAGATGCTGAGAAGCTGGTTCTCGGTGTAGCCGTGATGTGGACAATCTCTGCGATAAGATTTGAACCTCTCCTAACAATTGAACTCTAATAGTTATTAAAAATTCAACTCTAATTTTATAAGGGTTTAACCCTAAATCCTAAGTAAATCATAAACTCTATAATTTTACTAAACCCTGAATCCGAAAATCCTAAACCCTAACAAATATATCATTTGTAATGAAAAATTGTTTTGGTAAATGAAGGGTATAATGATATTAAAATAAAATTGGTGGATATATGTGATTAAAAAGAAGAGTGTAGATATATGTGGTTAATGGGTATGGAAAATTGGGTATATTTATGATTCTCTCTTATTTATATAACTTAAACTTTAAATGTTTTATTATTTTTAAATAATAATGCGCACTATGTATTTTATTTAACTCTTATTTTCCATTAATATCTCTTAATAATTTTTTTATTATGATAACTTGAGATTTCTATTTTAATTAAATCATAATCTAAAGTTTTAATTTATTAAAATATATTTATCAAAAATATATTTTATATATTCTAATTATGCGTTTAGCGCAAGTAAAAATCTAGTATACAAGAGTAAAGTGTTTGGTTATGTAGCAGATATTGAAAAACAATAGTGAAATGAGTAAACAAAATTTCTATAAAATGATATCTTGATAGATGAAAATATAAAAATATTTGAAGGAAAAGTGGAACAAAAAAGGAATGGTGAGAGGAATCGCGTAAGGAGTAAGATGCGCATTGTTTAGTGGACCAACCCAACTTCGTATCTCGACACTTGAGCGTGTCCATTCGCTCTCAGGGGTTATAATCAAGTGCGTTGCATTTGCAGTACACCAAAGAGGAAGGATTGATGTGACTTCAAAATCCATGTGATACTTTTGACTGCGGGCCTACATTTAGGCCCAACACATAGCCCATGCTATAAACAACTAGTAAAAAGGTTAAGGAAAATGTTGTGCCCATACCGTGTACCCCGAATATATCATGTGCCATGTTTAGCATTTAATGAATACATAACTTTTCTTCGAAAATTCGACTGGTGGCAAAGCATTGCTTTTTTTAGTAGTACTTAACTAGGAAACTCATAATTCGAAAGTTAATTTCAAATTTCAGATTACTTGTTATGCTTTTTTGAACTAGAGAACCACCTACAAAAATCTACATAATCTTCTCCTTGCTCCCAATCAAATGAACAAATTTGATTAGGGATACTGGGCTGCTTAGCTCCTTAAGGAATATACAATTAATTTTTGTAAGAGATTTAGTAACAAGAAAAAACTGGAAAAAAATAATAATACTAATAAAAAAGAACATTTGCTTTTCCTATTTTTACATATAATCCGAGAATAATTCCAATATCCCTATATCTTTCCTAAAGAGAGAGTATTTCTAAAAGCCTCCGTCGAAATCGAATCAGATTCCGCCGCTAGTTGTGGCGGTGCTATTAACAACCCAAGAAAGATCAAAACTCGCCGGAGCAGAGTTCCCTGAAAAGCTATCTCCGGCGGCGAATTCCTCCAACCCTTCGAAGAAATCCTCACTCACCACCGTATCCGACAGAGACAACAGATCTTCGTCTCCGGCTACATCCTCCATAGGCAATACAAATTCGTCTGCTGACGTCACCGGAGACGACGAGTAGTTAGTAGCAATCGTGGTGGTCGGAGATTTAGTGGTCGGTTGATCAGTCGGTTTCTGACGAGTACTTCCGGCGAGGGAATTACGGTGTGTAGGAGCTGGATGATTGTGCTCCGCCGTGTAAGTGACGATGAACATGGTCGGGTCGGATCTATTTCGCTCCACTTGTTTCCGGGCTAAACATCCTTTCGATGTACTACATCGATAATATCCTCTGTTTTATTATACAAGAAAATAAAATTAGAATTGTAGTATTATTACCGAAATAGTAACAGAAATGATTTAACAAACTTAAACAAACAGAATCACATATACAGACAAGTTCTTTTTTTGTCTTGAACGAATACACACATTTATAACTCTTTAAAGCACAATAAATGAATTTCTGGTCATTGACAAAAAGAAAAAAAATGAATTTTGAGTAAAGATTTTTATTATTATTACCTTGGATAGGGTGAACCTTTGATGGGTTTCTGTCCGTACTTTCGCCATGCCCAGACATCGGAATTTAAAGCCTCTGCTGCTACATGGCACACTTTCTTATGCTGTATCTTTCTGTAACAGACAACAAAAACAGAGACTTTTTTAGCCATCTTGAAAAAAAAAACAAATTTCGAAAAATTGATAAACAGAACTCGAACCTTCTTTTAGATCTAGAGGTATTGGAGGTTGTGGGTTTGCTAGTGACGCTACATGAAGAAGCAGAGACAGAAAGAGGACGTTTCAGGTTGTTGTTCGGTCTCTGTTGTCTTGAGTCTTCTGGGTAATTCAGACAAGAAAAAGAGGAGACAACAGAGACATTTGATTCTTGTTTTAACGGTGTGTAGAGATCTCGAATCTCTCCAAAGACGAGTGCATTATTATTATTCTGACGACGCTCGACGGTGGTGAAGATAGGGTTGGTGTGAGATGAGAAGACGGTGGATGAGGTGGTTGCTGAGGATGAGCTCACGGCTGAGCAGCCTCTGACTACGGCGTGTAGATCCCAATCGTCGGCCATTGATGATTTTTCTCAGGGGAAGACAAAAGCTTTTAAGAGAGAAAAGCAGAGGAGACAAAAGAGAGCGCTGACTTTTGAATGGTAGAGAGAGATATGTTTATAAAGAGAGTGTGAGGAGGAAAAAAGTAAAAAAAGGGTTGAAAAAATGGACTCCAATTTTATTTATTAATTGATAAATATACAGCGTAAGATACAGTTTTGTTTTGTTCTCTTTGACAATTGCAATTATTCTACATGTGAACCATTTATATATCCCAGTTATTTTGAATTTATTAGTATTTGATACGCAGCACTTGAAGAAATAAATAGCTTTCTAAGTGAGTTGAGATTTATATTAAAAATGCTTTAAATTAAACAATTTAAATTATACTAGTACGGATGGTGGTACATGGTGAATCCTTTTATAAACACGAAATTAGTAATATTTACTACAATAAAATTGACGCTTTCATGTCCATATATGAAATTTGTAGAATGACTCGTTGTATTTAGCAAAAATCTATGGACCGTAACATCAAATTAGGCATTTCTAAAAGAAGTAAAAGGGATTCCATTTTTGTGCAAACATTTCATACTAATCTGTATACGGGTTTGGCTTTAATTGACTCTTTATTTCCGAAAATACGTTTGCTTAATGAGTTTTGTTCAAAAACTATGTTTGCTTAATGATTCAATTGAAACTAAACCAAACATAGTAATTTCTTGATTCTAAAGCAAATAAGTATGAACACACTTAAAAAGATGAGTGTTGTCGGAATCACAATACGTGTATATATGCTGATATTTTAATACGAATTTGTATATGAAAAAAGGGAATCGTTTCTTTGGCATTTTTTTACAAGAAAAAAGAGAAGTATGTGCTTTGGAGAGGGTATCTCGATGCTTATCCTGTCTTTGTCGCCTAGTGTTGGAGATTGAAAAAACCAGAAATGGTTTCCGGTTTCCTGATTTTGGTTGACTTTAAACAATTGTCAAAGGCTTTGAATAATCTCCACACACCTTCTTTTGTCAACCTTACACTTTGCTTACACATTTCCACGCGTCTCTCACACGCGCTTTCGCCTTTGTTTATGATAAAAATTAAAATAGTGGGAAACCATACTTTCGTTCGAGTGCCTAACTTTTTTATCGATGCGCACAACAAGGAAATATATGGTTAAAATATTTTTTACCTTTCTTAGTTCTTACACCTATGATTATGAAATTAGAAATTTGTAAAGTGGTAAGATTATGTTTTTAAATTCAAAAGGTAAACGATAAGAATACAATTTACCTGTTATCACTTTCCAGATCATTTTGAGCTTTTATATAACACTACAGTAGCCAATCCACCAACTGATCGTGTTTAAAAATGATTCATGGATAACATATGTATTCCATTTCATTCTTTTTATAATATGAAAGATAGTGATTGTCACTTAGCACCATGGCTGATCCCTCTGCCACACACTCGATACATGGGACACTGTTGTATCATTCATTACCTTTTAACGATAACAACAAAGCACATGTAAGATTTTCAAGACACGAATATGGCCATATCGATGGTGTGAGTAATAGTGCTTTTATATCCGATGATAAAAATTCAAATTTTCAATCATTCAAGCTTTTTTATACACGAACTCCACGATTTAGTTGGACCATTCAGTCATGTTCCGAAAAAGAAAACAACTTGATGAACGTGTTATCTATTACAAGATTAATCGGATGCTATAATTATCTGAAAATAAATTTTCTAAAACTAGAAAACGTACTTACTTGAATTTTTTGACAGCTCTCCTCTCTCTATTAGGTTAAATTGTCGCCGCTAGCAATTCCTCTTTTCAAACCTTGTTTGGAGATCAGAGGTCGGTGATTTTTACACCACCGGCCCCGATCTCCCCCCTTCTCTTTTTACTTTTCGTTTTTCCTTCTTTTTGTTTCTTTTTCAGTTTTTTCGGAGTTTGTAGCGGATCGACAAAAGGCGAAGACAGTCAGTGGTCTTCAGCGAAGGACGAACCCGATTAAGGTTTCAATTCGGCACTTGCATTCCAGGTGAGGCTTGGAGACGGCTCAGTCCGAGGAGAAGCTCCATTCTTCTCCCGATGTCTATGTCGTTCTCCCTACGGTCTGGTGGTGGCGTATCTCCAACGAGTCCCTCATCAGTGGTTTGGGTGGTCGTTGGCCTTCATACGGCCGGATCTTGTGGTTCTCTCTAGACCGGATCTGTGGCGAGTCGATCTCCTTCAACCGTGTGGTTTAATGGCTCCCAGTTTCTCTGCTTCTTTAGCTTCATCCTTCATAGGAGCTTTAACATATCGGTGAATACAATAATCTTCAGAGAGGAAATGGAGAGGTGGCTAGGGCGACCTAAAGGCGATTCTAGGGTTTATTGTGCTCGCTCATAATTTTTCCATTTGATCTCTTTTTCAAGCCTTTCCTACGGCCTTTACTATCAAACTCGGGTTGGATCTTGTGTTTTTTTCTGTTTACAGTGTATTGCTGGCCTGCTTCTCCTTACCATCAACACGCGGAAGAGGTATCATCGGAAGAAACTTAAGATCCTAACCTTGCAGTGTCAGTGAGGAATCCAGTTGTTCAAAGCCTAGGTGGAACCACATAGTTAGTTAATAATAAGCTCTTAGCTTTTCTGCCGGCAATTGTTTGTTTGGCTTTCATGCGGTAGGGGTAGTGCAAGAGGGTCTCTTTTCTAAGCCGCAACTGCAGGTCGAGTGGAATATCGCATAACTTCAAGTATTACAATGGATTATCGCCGACATCTCCTTTAGATAGTGCGATCCTAGTTTCTTTGGTTTCTTTTGTTCCCTACCTATTGGTTTGGGGACTTGCTAACCTTGTAAGGCTTCAAGCCAACTACTTTCTACTTAATAAAATCTGTTTGTGACAAAAAAAAAAAAGTACTTACTTTTCTTCTAAAACCACATATATAACGGATGAAATTTAGATTGGTGGTATGACATCCTATGCAAAATTCAGGAATGAGTGAAAGAAAATGTCAAAGAAAACATTATATCTTTTTCGTTAATATTAAAATTTGTTTACTATTCGGTTAGGTTAGGTGGTTTATGATATAATTCAGTTTTGTGTTAGAGCAAATTAACAGAGTAATGTGAGTGTTTTTTGTTTGAACAAGTCTTCGAGTTAATAATATACTTGAGTATTATGGTAAGTTATTTTTCTGTTTTATTGTCTTAAGTTTATAAATTCAGTTGTTGTAAAGACTATTTTAAGATGTTGTCTTTCATTGAATAAAGAACAATTTTTTGGTATCTAAATCAAAAGCATTTGATCAACAAAAATTGGTATCAGAGCTCTGTTAAATTCTTGATAACTATGAAAAAGAAGCTGCAACTTCAAAACGTAAATGTAAGGAAAGATGAGAGACGATAAGATAAGACTAGTTTAGTTCGACGAGCACTGGATTCACTGTAATGAAGTTATGGAGAACTTCTTCAGACCTAAAGGACTACGGAGCCTAATTGAGACCGGGTTGGAGGTGTCATGACAGTTCTGACAACAAAGTAAAGGTTACAACTAGACAACGCCAAGAACAACGATCACACAGTCAAACACTACCATTATCAACCCATTGGGAGAGAAACGATGAAACATATCGTGGATAAAAAATCATCTAAACTCATATGCGACTCAATGAAAAGGAATTTCAGAGAGAATGATCGAGTGAATTTTTTTTGCTGAAAAAGCTAAGAAGATATCTTTGAAGTGTTGGAGATGAAAGAATCTGAGAGGATAGAATAATACTTTACATGTGTGTTAGTCATTACTAATCAGATGAGGAGTATTGGAGAAGAAATGGTTTACTCGAAAGTGGTTGAGAAGATTCTCATAACTCTTAGTGAGTAGTTAATGTATGTGGTGGTATCCATAAAAGAGTATAAGGATATCAAATACATGACGAATATCAAATACATGACGATGGATTAACGGCATAGCACCTTGGCGGTCCATGAACATAATTCCAAGAAATCAAACAAGGGAGATAAGCACATATTAAACGTAACACATGGAACAGGAATGTGTACCACAGGAAGAGGAAGAGGACATGGTCGTGGAAAAACATTCTTAAACAAGGCACAATGAGGGTTATAAGTGCCAACAACTTTGAAATTTTCAAAATGAATGTCCAAAGTGGGTTTTGAAGAGAATGAAGAGATACTGTTGGTGGCATATATTGAAGAGGAAAGAGTTGGTGAAATTTTTGAAGTTAACATGGAAGGTGCGGAGCTATTATTGGTGACATACTCTGGAAAGAAAGAGAACATGCGGATAATAGCATGTTTTTTTCTTACTCAGTATGCTTAAACCATATGAGTGGAGATCGGGAACTATTTTAAAAAATGAATGTTAATTTCATGCACTCATACAAGCTTGGAATCGACAAAAGCATGTAAATCGTTGGCAAAGGGAATATGAACCTAGTTTCAAATGAGTCAATCTATAGAATAAGCGATGTATAGTATATGTTTGAGCTTAAGAACAGCCTATTGAATCTCAGTCAACTCAGAGAAAATGAGCCAATTATCATCACACAAAGAGAGTTCTGCAAAATCTATTATGTTGAAATAGTATTGAAAGATGAAAGCAATATGAGTATGAACATAATGTTTATGTTGATTAATATAAGAGATATGCTCTCAAGAGAGAACCCATGCTTCGAGTATTGGTCATTTACCTTATAGTAAGATTCATATGATATGTAAATATATTTTGAATGTCAAGTATAATGCCAATGAAAATATTGAGAGGTATAAAGCCAGATTGGTAACATAACGTTTTATGCAAGAAAAAGGGGTGGATGATGGCAAGACTTTTTCTTCAGTTATCAAGCTATCTAATGTGCGCATCATTATTGATGCAACAACTAAGAAGAATTGGTCTTTATCTCAACTTGATATTTCAAATCCATCCTTGAATGGAGATTAGATGAAGAGATTTATATTAAGCTTTCTCCTAGATAATCGGAGAATTAAAGGTCAATCTTGTCATGTTGGCTTTTTTTTCAAACTTCATAATTCAACTTATGGTTTGAAATATGCATCCATGCAATGTTATCTCAAGTTGTTTGCTACTTTGAAGAGTATGAAATCCAATAAGTCCATGTTTATGTATATGATATTTTAACTACCAGCAACAATGATAAAGTCGTTCAATGACTTCAAGACGACTCTACAATCTCATTGAAGCTCATATACATTAGGGTTTTGAAGTATTTATTATAACTTGAGATAACTAGATCATACAAAGGCATCAATATATTGCCAGAGGACGTATATGTTGGAAGTGTTGGATGAAACTAGATTTCTTTTTATAGGAATTTGATGGGTAAATTGCAGTATAACATTATCACATGGCCATATTTTGTTTATGCTTTTACAACACTTTGTATATTCTCTGCCAATCTTCTTGATACTCATCTACTGGTTGTGCAAAAGGTTTTCATTACTTGAAAGTGACCGTGGCCAAGGCATTTTCTAATGATGCTGGAGGTACATTGGACTTGAAAGGATTTTTCTAATTCAGATTGGGGGTGCTTGTATAGATACTTGCAAATCGGAATCTGGTTATGTTATGTTCTTTGGAGATTCCATTGTGTTTTTGAAATGTAAGAAACAAAAGATTGTGTCCCGAATTACAACTAATGTAGAATTAAGTTCTAAATTATGAATGTATCTTAAAAGAAAATTTCTCTTGTCAACTATCTTGGCCTTTATCTGTTGTTCTTCTAGTTTGTTGTTGTTGTGTTTTTTTTTTTCCTTTTTAGTTCTCTGTAATATGTCTTGGGTTTCGACTTTTGACCCAAATGTCATGTAATGCTCTCTAATATTTCGACCTAAAGCTTGATATTATCTTTAAATTAATGACAAGAGGAATTTTTTTTTTTTGGGTAAAAAGTCCAAATTCAGTTCGAATTATATCTTTCACAGAGCGAATCTTACCAAATTTTTGTGTTCATCATATTTTTTAAAGTAAAGTTCTGGAGTCTAGGCAGATTTAAATCTATGAGCATTTAATTGCAACAACGATAAAAAAAACTTGGAATGTGTTTTGTTTGATTTGATTTTTTTGTTAAATAGATCCTATGTTGTCCTCTCAAAAGTCAATCTTTCCTAGTGGGTCTTTAGGAGAGAATTATAGGTATGAGTTGTACCTTTGTATGGTTGGTGAATTGGGTTTTGCGTGTGTTGCTTGTATCATATCCAAAAGTAAAAAATATTACGTGTCGTATCCAAAAGTAAATTTGGTTTCTTTTTTTTAGAGTTTCATCAAAAGTTCTAGATTATGACTTTAGTTGCGTGTGAAATAGTGTGACTTATGCGCATCATAAATGAATTCCATGCTTCCTTATCCCTCTCCTCTCATTTACATTGAAATAATACAACCGCTTTCCGTATTGTTAACAATTCAATGCTCCATAAACACATAAAACATGTGGACATGATTATTATACTATTCGGAAGGATATTAAACATGGTTTGTGATGGATTTGTGTTAACAAACCGGAGGTTATCAAACTGAACCTAATTTCCAAACAAAAAATATGTGGCATAACCAGTCTCTGCATTTGTTTCTTTGCACTTATTTTCACAATGTTATTTGTTTCAAATGTAAGGAGAATTGATTTTCCCATTGTTAAGGAGCCAACATATCCATTTTCCCACTTCCTTGAAGTGTGGGAGCTACGCCTCCACACCCTTATTGTTTCTCCATTATATTTAAGTAAATGAAAAGTAAAAAAATAGGCAATCTTAGTTGTCAAAAGATAAGTCATAATCTTTTGACAAGACGAGATGATGCAAATACGGGAGGCCACAAATAAAAAGTTCAAAATCATGGAGGAATCATTCGTCCAATTGATGGAGGCAGTTACCAACCGCCGTGACGTCTCGCACAGTGAGCAACAGTGCTACCACATAACCGACGACCTTGAACCTTGACGTCCGGTCCACGAGGAGACAACGTCAACACATTTGCTCAAGTAAACAAACATGTGAAATTGGACTTTCCGAAGTTCCAAGGTGCTGATCCCACCTCATTGGTAAGCAAGGCAAAGCAATATTTTGCTTACCAAGGTATATTTCTGGGACATAGAGTTAGTTTCGCGTCTTACCATTTAGAAGAAGAAGCTAACGAATGGTGGCAAGCGACATCAAAGACATTGAATAAGGAACAACTACCCATCACTTGGGAGATTTTCGAAGCGGAGATGTGAGCGAGATTTGGTCCAACAGGAGTTGAGAATTTCGATGAAACGTTATCCAAGATTAGTCAAAAGGGCTCATTACGCGAGTATCATCGGTAGTTCGAGCAGTCACAGAACAAGGTCACGGGGTGGACTCAAAAGGCTCTCATCATAACTTACATTGGGAGATTAATAGACTTTATCTCATTCAATCCGGATGTTTAAACCTGCTACTTTCAAAGCCAGTTTCGTGTTAGCCCAAATCAAAGACGACCAACTCTAGCGTAGTTGGAGGTTCGCGACAAGAGCCCCTCATCCACCACCTCGTCGGACCTGCGCCACACATACATTGCCCCCATCAACCCACCACTGAAACACCAAATCGGTTGAATTGGGAGGAGATGAAGAGGAAGAAAAATTTAGGGTTGTGTTTCAGTTACAATGAACGTTAAATAAATGAAAAAAAAAAAAAGGTAATCTTAATTGACAAAAAAGAAGTGTCGTTTACAGTTCTCGTTCGTAAGGGAAAACTCCATATCCGAGACCAATTGATAAAAACAAAACATGTTTACAGATATGATTAGTTATTCAAATGTGTTAACCGAGAGTTTGTATCCAACTTACTTTCATACTATAATTGACACATTTCCATTTAAGGAGAATTATGAAATATTAATATGTTTCAATTATTTGATTTATTAATTTTATTATAAATTAATGTGAAATCTGTTATATTGACAATTTTATCATAATCAAATCTAACCGATCTTTATAAATCTACCGGTCTACTTGTTCAATATTGAAGATCTCTTGTAATCTTACCTCATATTAATCTATATGATTATTATTAAATTATATTACTTAAGTTTCGAACCTCGAATTTTTTGGTGTAGAAACATTACTGAACTTTTATCAGTCAAAGGAACTTCTACATAAAATATTAATATTAGAATTAGTTATTACCCGGTTAGATTGTTTAGTACGATATAAATCAAGTTTATGTATCAACCACAAATTAGTTTCAGTTTGTTTATATATAATACTGTATTCAAAAGTTTGTTACCTACTTCACTCTTTCTATTTTTCTTAGAATAAAGTAAAATTAAGAATTATATTCTGAAAAAGGATACGAGAATCATTAGACACACAAAAAAAAACCTGGAGAAAATAGAAAATGATTTTCTGCTCAGAGACATGTATGGTTAAATTACCACAAACACCGTAAAAAAAAGAACTCTATAAAAGAATTTACCAGTGGGAGCAGACTGTGGCACACGTGCCGAACGACAAGAGCGCGTGATATCCGCAAGTTAAAAGGTTGACAATTTCCTGAAAATCAACGGTTCACACGCTGAGTTAGCGTCCAAAAAGATAAGATGATGTGGAGTCGCCACAGCTGTCCAAAATGGGGTCCCACCGTAGGAAATGCTTTTATGCCGTTACCATTATCTCTCTCTCGCGCCTCGTGATGTTGATTCCCTCTTTGGAGACAATCGTACGGCTTATAATCGATCCCATCTCTTAATCCTACGGTCATATCCTCCATTTTTTCGATTTCCAGGCGTTTAACTTCATCCAACGGTCAAGATTAGCCTGACCGAGTCAGGAGCATGAGCCACGTGAAGCCTTAGAGGACGGGTTTTTTTATTAGTGAAGGCTTTGCTACAAGTGGGCTGCACGAGGCACAGTCTCAAAGCGCGTGGACCCACGCTTTTTTCTTTCTTAATTTCGTAATAAAATACTAACACCGAGAAAAGTCAACATTAATTTAAGCATTGGTGTTTGACTATCATTAATTTTGGATTATTTCTTTTTTTTGTTGGGAGTCCTTTTAAGTGTTCATCAAAACCCCCTATTAGTGGGAAGAATTCGAACGAGTAGTCCACACTACTCAAATTTGTTAATGGGCAGTAAGTTAATAGAATGATGGGCTTATATAGACTTACACGTGAAGAAGTCCACATCAATTTAACGTGTAATAGATACAAAATTTTCTAAAAACAAATTTACACAATGCAAAATATGCGTAATAAAATGTGAAAGATAAATAAAAAAAAAAGACCAGGATTTGTAGCCTAGCGGTTGTGTTATGGCTGTCACTGTGCCACCGCCTAGGTTCGAGCCCAGCATAATGCATAATTGTTGTTGACAAAAAAAAAAAAAGAGTAAATTTGATGATACTTTCCACAGAAAAGCCTTATGTTAGCTTTGAGTTCTGTTTGGTAGTTAAGACATCTATTTTTGTTNTCACCGCCTAGGTTCGAGCCCAGCATAATGCATAATTGTTGTTGACAAAAAAAAAAAAAAAGAGTAAATTTGATGATACTTTCCACAGAAAAGCCTTATGTTAGCTTTGAGTTCTGTTTGGTAGTTAAGACATCTATTTTTGTTGTTTTCAATTCATACAAATAAGAGAGTACATGGAAGCAAATAATGGAAAGGAATGGTGGAGTTATCGACTCCGAAATTGCAGGAAATGAGAAAGTGGAGAACACTTCGGCTGCAATTGATTGTACAAATAGAGGAACAAATATTGGCCTAATAGTAGATTACTCTAGATTCTGCTAATATTTCATCAGCTGCAGATAAAAAAATTTTTGTTAAAAAATGATAAGATCCACAAAAAAAAGTGAGGAAATAAAGAGATTCTGCTGGGATTTGTTCTTCCTTTTAAGAGAAGAGGAATGAGCGTAACACTATTATTCCTCTCAATCCTATTATTCCACCTATTTTTATTCCACTCATTTTTAATTACTCTCATTTTAGTGTTCCTCTGAATTGCATCCAGTTGCAGCTTTCCTATGTACTAGGATGACTAGTTCTCTTATTAACAAACTGAAAGAAAACAGAGAGAAGTGGTAAGATTTTTTCAACCCAAGTAGTTGTTGTTTTGCTTATGTGGTCAGTTTGAACGGCTTGATGCCACCTCACTAGCTAACGTCTCTTGCAATCCATCAATACTCCCACCGTCCAAAAGAACCTTATCCTCAAGGTTCACATCAAGATGTGGAAAGCTTAGTTCGATAAGTTGCATGTTCTACCAAGTAGCTTCTTCAATGGTCAAACCCTTCCACCTGACCAGAACTTCTTTAACGTCTTTCTCCCCACGATGAACTTGACGGTGTGACAATATCTCCTCTGGCACTACAAGAAAACGGGATAAATGCGACTGCAAAAAGCGATTACAGCTGCAGTCAGTTTTTTATTAGATAAAAAAACGACTAATTTGCGACGATTTCCACACGTGATAAATTGAGTCGCTTTTCAGTTGTTTTTTTTGGAGGAGTTTAACACGTCGGTAATTGATCGCAAAAAAGCAACCATAAAGCGACGTCAATCAAACCATTAAGTAGCAGTTGCAAAATCGTTAAAATTTACGGATTTTTTGCTACTGCCTTTGCAGTCGGATTTTGCAGTCGCAAAATTTTGCAACTAAATTCCAACCATTGTCTCGGTGACATATTAGTTGGAAAATAGTTGGAGTTTTGGGGGTTAGGTGGTTGGTAAAATACTTAAGCTCACGTTTTGTAGGTGAACCAAACAAAATGCAACTGCAGTCGTAGTTGCAAAAGAGTTGGAATTCGGTTGGAAAGTAGTTGGATAGCAGTTGGAAAATATTCCTATATATATAAGATCTCACTTCCACCGCAGAGAGCAAATTATTAAGAGAAAAAAGAGAGAGTTTGATATTTGGGGGGGGGGGTTGAGTAGAAAAAACAAAAAATTGGGTTTTAAAAAAAGAGAAATGGCTGATTACAATCAGCCAGAGTATGGATGTACAACATAATTGATCCATATACAAACATTATCTCCGAAAATTATAGAGTGGGGGCACTACAAGAAAACAGCTCATTTGCGACGGCCGAAAACGTCGCTAATT
>OVAP01004804.1:0-10000 GCA_900406295.1 Aurinia saxatilis | reverse complement strand
AGCTACATGCATTGCATCATCAGTTTTGTGACATGGTATGAAATGTGCCATTTTCGAAAATCTATCTACCACCACAAAAATAGAATCCTTTCTTGTCCTACTCCTAGACAATCCAACCACAAAGTCCATAAATATATCAGTCCAAGGATGCGCATGAATAGGTAAAGGATGATACAAACCGTGGTGTTGAAACTTAGACTTGGCTTGCTTACAGATTCTGCACCTTTCACAAAGTCGTTCAACATCTCTTCTCAAATGCGGCCAATGGAAATGGTCTTGCATCACTTTAAGAGTCTTAGCAACTCCAAAATTCCCCATTAGTCCTCCTCCATGGGCTTCCCTAACAAACAACTCTCTCATAGAACAAGAAGGCACACATAAACGGTTATCATAGAATAAGAAACGTTCATGTCTATAGTATCAACCAGCAGCAAAATTTTCTCAACCCTTATAGATTTTTCCAAAATCCGACATTCTCATAGAGACTTTTAAGTTGCTCAAAACCCAGCAATTTAATCTCAAGAGTAGAGAGTAAGGCGTACCTTCTGGATAATGCATCTACAACTACATTATCCATACCTTGTTTGTATTTGATGACATATGGAAATGTCTCGATGAACTCTACCCACCTGGCGTGTCTCTTATTGAGCTTGTGCTGCCCTTTTAGGTGCTTTGGAGACTCATGATCAGTATGTATGACAAACTCCTTAGGCCATAAATAATGTTGCCAAGTTTGCAAAGCTCTAACGAGTGCATACAACTCCTTGTCATATGTTGGATAGTTAAGAGTAGCTCCTCCGAGTTTCTCACTGAAATAGGCGATTAGCTTTTTATCCTGCATGAAACCAGCTCCAATACCTATTCCAGAGGCATCACATTCAATTTCAAAGGTTTTAAGAAAATCAGGTAAACTTAAAACATGAGCATGAGTAAGCTTCTCTTTTAATGTCTAAAATGCCTCTTCTTGTGCTGAAGTCCCTTACAAATCCCTATAAAATCCAGCAAGCCCATGAAAACTCCTCACTTCACTCATGTTCCTAGGGCTTGGCCACTCTCGGATTGCTTTCACCTTTTCTTCATCTACTTTAATGCAATCTGCACTTACAACAAAACCTAGAAAAACAAGGTTATCCGTACAAAAAGTGCATTTCTTCAGATTAGCATAAAGTTCATACTGCCTAAGAATGTCTAAAACCATCCTAAGATGCTTAACATGTTCTTCTTGGCTCTTGCTGTAGATTAATATGTCATCAAAATACACTAGAACAAAGACTCCTATATAAGCTCTAAGAACATGATTCATTAGCCTCATAAACGTACTAGGTGCATTTGTCAATCCAAAGGGCATAACCATTCATACAAACCATGTTTAGTTTTAAAGGCTGTTTTCCATTCATCACCTTCTTTCATCCTAATTTGGTGATAACCACTCTTAAGATCAATCTTGGAAAAAAAGCTAGAGCCGTGCAGTTCATCAAGCATGTCATTTAATCTAGGAATAGGATGGCGATACTTAACCGTTATGGTGTTGATGGCTCTGCAATCAACACACATGCGCCAGCTTCCATCCTTCTTTGGAACCAGCAAAACTGGTACAACTAAGGACTCATGCTTTCTCTGATGTAGCCCTTCTCCATTAGCTCATCAATTTGCTTTATAACTCCTTTGTTTCCATAGGGTTGGTTCTGTAGGCTGGAGATTGATTTTGTATCAGGAGTCCTGGTCGAAAATCAATCTGATGCTCAATTCCTATGAAAGGTGGCATACCTGTTGGATTGTCCTCAGGGAACACATCTTGATAATCCTTTAAAATGTTAGTCATCTCACTCGGCAGCACCGGTGCAAGGTCAGTAAAACACATAAGAGTTTCTTTCAACAAAAACAATAATTTAGTTTGTTTAGAAACTAAAGAATGTTTAATTTTACCCCCTTTAATCAGAATGCTTGATTGCTTAGCTTCTGATTCCTCCTTACGCCTCAAGCTCGTCTGATCTTGATAGACTTCATGTGGAGTCGTGGGAACCAAAACTGTTTTTCTGCCCTTAAACTCAAAGGAATGGCGATTGGTGTAGCCATCGCGAACCACTCTTCTATCTGATTACCAAGGCCTTCCAAGTAAGATATGACTTGCTTCCATGGGCAAGACATCACAAATTACTTCATCCTCATATCCTCATGTGGCTAAGCATACTTTTACTTGACTTTTCACCATCATCATTGAGCCAATGAAGCTTGTAAGGCTTTGGATGCTTGATTTTCTCCAGACCCAATTTCTGGACCATAATCTCACTAGGTACGTTGGTGCAGCTTCCTCCATCAATGATGAGGCTGCAAACCTTCCCCTGAACTAGACACCTTATGTGGAATAAATTTTCCCTTTGCTCTTATTGTTCAGCTTTGGTAAGGATGCTCAAAGACCTCATTGCTACTAACAGCTCTCCCATCGCTGCTTGTTCCTCATGTTCCTCTCAACTTGAGTATTCATCAGCTGTTTGAATCTCTCCACTGTCAAGAAGCATCATTATCCTCTTGTTAGAGCATTCATTGGCATAATGACCTCTGCCTTGACATTTGAAGCATCTAACATCTTTAGACCTTGTTGCAGCTTCCTTGGCATTCCCCTTAATGTCTTGATTAGCTAAGGTTGTTGGAGCTTCTGGTTTTGGTTTGGAATGTGGACTGACATCTTTCTGGCTTGGTAACGCTTTTTTCTTAACTTGCTATTTGAACAGAATCGCCTTGTGCAACATCTCTTCTAGCTCCACATAATGTTGAGTCTCCAGCATGTCTTGAATGTCTCGGCTCAAACCTCCCATAAACCTTGACATAGTTGCTTCTTTGTCCTCAAATATGTTGTCTCGCATCATCAAAGTTTCCATCTCTTGGATAGACTCTTCTACTGTTCGATTACCTTCTGATGAAGCTCACGATGGTAATGGCTGGGCACAAACCTTTTCCTCATGAGGTTCTACGTCTCAGTCCAACTCTCCACAGGATTCTCTTCATTACGCATCCTTGTAGTTACAATCTGATCCCACCAGCTCAATGCACAGTCATAAAATTCTTTGGCAGAAACCTTCACTTTGTTGGTCTCCGTATAATGGTGACAATTGAAGACCAGCTCTATTTTCTTCTCCCACTCAAAATAAGCATATGGGCCATTCTTGCCATGAAAAGATGGAATCCTTAGTTTGAGTCCACCAAATCATCCCTCGGTTGGTTCCTGCCTTCCCATGGACGTCTTTGTCTTCTTAGACTACTGCGTGATGATTCACTTCTGTAGTAAGTGTGAGACTCTCGATCCCTAGATTGCTCTCGTTCTCTTTCGCGTTCCCTTCTCTGCCTCCTCAAGTTTCGTTCATCTTCAGAGTGCATGAGTTCTTAACGCAGAGCATTCACCTTAGTGTCCATCATTTGCTCAACTCTAGCTATGATTGCTTCCATCATCAAATGGTTCTGATTGTTTATTGCTGACTCTTCTTCTCCTGGCCTGTTTCTGCAATAATCAAATCACAAAAACTAGAATCAACAGTTCTCTGAAATAATATGATCAATTAAACACAGCGAGGAGAACTGAGAACAACTCTTATCTATACATTTAGTAGGGTATGTTCAGTAATATTTAAGGAGAAAGAACCGTAAACACTATTATTAGCTAAAAATATTATTAACCTTTCTATGCTATTTAAAGAAGGTTAAGCCACTAGTTGATTGTATGAGGGTCTCCATAGATCAATTAAGGTTTCAATATACATATATGACACCCCATTCTCTACACAAAAGTTGTTAATCACTTGACTCACATTTAGGATAAGTATAGGAATCTGGACCTAGTTTACGTTGTATGTTTACTTTGTCTTTTTGCGTTTGTGTTTTATGATTTTAAGTGAATAATATGTACCTTTTGACACTATATATACACTTAGTAGGCTTTATTCAGTAATATTTAAGAAGCAACAAGTATAAACACTCTTAATAGCCAGAAATACTATTAACTGTTCTAGGCTATTTAGAGAATGTTAAGCCACTAGTTGATTATATAAGGGTCATCCATAGATCGATTAAGGTTTCTATATACATATATGTTACCCCACTCTCTATACAAAAGTTGTTATTCACTCGACTCACGTTTACGATAAGTCTAGGAGTCTGGACCTAGTTTAAGTTGTCATTTTGCGTTTGTGTTTTATGATTTTAAATGAATAATATGTACCTTTTGACACTATATATACACTTAGTAGGCTTGTTCAGTAATATTTAAGAAGCAACAACCGTAAACACTATTATTAGCCAGAAATACTATTAACCTTTCTAGGCTATTCAAAGAAGGTTAAACCACAAGTTGATTGTATAAGGGTCATCCATTGATCAATCAAGGTTTCTATTTACATATATGACAGCCCACTCTCTACATAAAAATTGTTATTCACTTGACTCATGTTTAGGATAGGTTGACGGACCTAGTTTACATTGTATGTTTACTTTTGTCTATTTGCATTTGTGTTTTATGATTATAAATGAATACTATGTACCTTTTGACGCTATATATACAGTTAGTAGGCTCTGTTCAGTAATACTTAAGAAGCAACAATCGTAAACACTCTTATTACCCACTATTAACCTTTCTAGGCTATTTAAAGAATGTTAAACAACTAGGTGATTGTATAAGGGTCATCCAAAGATAATTAAGGTTTCTATACAATATATGACACCCTACTCTCTACACAAAAGTTGTTATTCACTTGACTCACGTTTAGGATAAGTATAGGATTCTGGACCTAGTTTACGTTGTATGTTTACTTTGTCTTTTTGCTTTTGTGTTTTATGGTTTTAAATGAATAATATGTACCTTTTTACACTATATATACAATTAGTAGGTTTTTTCAGTAATATTTAAAGAGCAATAGCCGTAGACACTCTTATTATCCAGAAATACTATTAACTTTTCTAGGCTATTTAGAGAAGGTTAAGCCATTAGTTGATTGTATAAGGGCCAACCATAGATCGATTAAGGTTTGTATATACATATATGACACCCCACTCTCTATACAAAAGTTGTTATTCACTTGACTCACGTTTAGGATATGTATAGGAGTCTGGACCTAGTTTACTTTGTCTTTTTGCGTTTGTGTTTTATGATTTTAAAAATGAATAATATGTACCTTTTGACAATATATACACACTTAATAGGCTTTGTTCAGTAATATTATTATTTCTTGGCTATTCAAAGAAGGTTAAACCACTAGGTTATTGTATAAGGGTCAACCATAGTTCAATTAAAATTTATATATACATATATGACACCCCACTCTGTACACAAAAGTTGTTATTCACTTGACTCACGTTTAAGATCAGTATAGGAGTCTGGACCTAGCTAGTTCACGTTGTATGTTTACTTTGTATTTGTGCGTTTGTGTTTTATGATTTTTAATAAGTAATATGTACCTTTTGACAATATATATACACTTAGTAGGTTTTGTTTAGTGATCCTGTTGAGGGATGACAAGATAGCCCTTGAATCACTTCACACTGTTGCTTGATGGAATGGATAAATCGTTGAAATTAGAGACAAAGATGAAGCCGTGGACCTTAAGATTTGTATGAAAATGCAGCGGATGATTTTGAGATGATTTTTAGATGGTTTTGGATGGATTTTATGGATCTGGGGTAGGCTGGACGAAATGGATTGTGATGAGAGTCAGAACGAATTGAGGGATACTTTCAAAGGATGTGAAAAGCCTTTGAACTATCAAACTCTTTCTAAGTGCAGATATGACGCACTGGACAAAGCACAAGACGTGTGGATATTACACACTATACATATCAAACAAAGAAGAAGAGTTTTAGAATAAAATGTTAGATAGATTAATGCAATGGAGAGTTCAAAATACTTATAGAAAAGGGGGGACTAGGGTTAGTCAAAGAGACCCCTCGAAAATAAGCAAGGCAATAAAAACATGGTCAAAACAGATAGACCAATATAAGACAAATAATAAAATTCAAAATTAATGTTTCCCTCCTTTAACGGCATCGATGACCCTTATAAATATTTATAAGACCGTTTTAATACCTTATAAAATTTATAAAGCGCATAAGCATGTTATCAACGGAGATAAATGAAAACGTGTGTGCTACATTGCCTCATGAGAAACAGGTCAAGGATGTAATTTCAAACACAAGGAAGATCCACAATTCTGGAAAACTAATATTCAAGGAGATTGGAGAGAAGCTCCAAGCAAATCGTAAAAGGCCAAGTCCGAAAACCATAAAGTTAAAATGGAAATATAAAGAAGAAATGAATAAGGAGTTATATCTGCTCTCGTTTTTATTCTCCTTAATCTACTTCTAACTTTTGAACTTGAATATTATGAAATTGGGAAAAATATTAAAGTGATGCAGGAACACTCCCTTTGGCCTCACAAGAAGAAACGAGATGTTAAGAGGAGGTACCAAATGTATATCATGTGCAAATTGAGTAACACTCAACCCCACCAAAGGAAACACATCAAATGTGCGTGATGAATCAAATAGCTCTTTATGAAGTTGAAACACATTTTCACAAGCTAAAATGTTTGATGTTGATTCTAAGGGATTTTTACTCTCATAGAATGATTTCAAAACACACAAAGCAGTTTCAATAGTTTGTTTAACATTTAAAAACGTTTTGTACAATTTAGATTCAGTTCTGGCTATAATCAGCTCAGGTATATTATTAAACTTAGAAACGCTTAAGGAAGAATGAAATTTATGCAACTCATCAATTCAAAGACCTTTTGATTTTTAAAAACCTTTAAGTGTGAGTGTTTCAAAGGTTGGAATCATTTTATCAAAAACAGTTTTTGAAACACTAAATTCTCTCATGTTTTCCAAACTAAAACAAATAACTGAGGCTCTTTACCAACCAAATCAATTTCCTTGTAGTGCTCTTGTGGGCATTCATTTGTCTCAAGGATTGGTTTTGGAACAAAGGCAGTTTGCTGCTCCAAATCACTAAAAATCGATTGCTCACTCTCTTGGACTTCATCCTGAGATTTTCTTCAAGAATTTGTGACAATGGAACAATACTACTTGGTTGCACCGGTTCTGAATGCGTTAGTTTATAAAGCACAAAATCAGATTGAATAAAGGGAAGAATGCACTTAGTTTCCAAGGAAGTTTTGTGAAAGGTGAGCTGGTCCTCGGTTTTATCTTTAGTTTGCTTTTTCTTCTTCATGTGTTGCTGATCTTGATAAGCCTTCAGTGGAGATAAAGGAACAAGTGTGGTCTTCCTGCCCTTAATATTCAATGAATACCGGTTGGTAACGCCATTATAAGTAGCTTGACGTTCACATTTCCATGGCTTTCCAAGAAGGATGTGGCTATCTTCCACTGGCAGAACATCACAAATGATTTCATCTACATATTTCCCAATGGACAAAGACACCGTCACTTGTCTGGTCACTTCTATCTGTTCATGGCTTGACAACCTTTGAAGCTTGTAAGGTTTTGGATGCTTCTTAGTCTCCAAGCATAGCTTAGTCACCATTGTTGTACTTGCCACGTTTTTATTGTTGGACCCATCAATGATAAGGCTGTAAACTTTATTATGTACAAGGCACCTTGTTTGGAAGAAGGTCTCACGTTGGTCATTCTCCTGGTCTAGCTTTTCCATCTCCTTACAAAGCCTTTATCTTCTTAACTCGTCCTGAAGATGTTTAGCTTGCTCAACACTTCTATGTTCATCACGAATGTACTGATAATGGCTTGATTGATCTGTGTATTTCTTTTGTTGCTCGATATTTCCTTGTTGATGCTCTATGCCTTCTTGTGCACATCTCATTCTTTAGTTACCTTGAGTAGAGTTGTTGAAGTATCTTATGGACCCCTCATTCTCATCCTTACACTGTGATCTCTTCTGCCTTTCTATATTGTGACCAAACTGATTCAAATTCATGGCCTGAAACTTCTCCTCAATCACTTTGGTTAATTGGGCAGAAACATTGGCTGTAGTAGCATCTATCAAGAGCTTATTATCTTGCTTGTGGCTCGTTCCTTCTTTAACATGGCTCCCCATGTGTACTGAAATGAACAAATCACAAACACTGCATTAAAAGTTCTCTGCAACAATCTAAATATCAAATCAAAACTGAAACTAATCACAACTAGATCAAAATCTGAAAGTCTTTCTTCACAGTTTCACCACGAAAATCTAACAGCCTAGAAGTCAAAGCATTTTTATCCAAATAAAACGATCTACCACATATTCTTCTATTTCAGAATACGATCTAAACAGCCTAACAAGTTTCGCACAGATCTAATTTGTATTGACGAAGCTATGGACGAAACAAATTTCGTGAACAGATTATGGAATATGAATGGATAAACAAAAACTGTTATGAAGAGGGCTCTGATACCACTTGACGTGATCCCGGTGAGGGATGACACGATAGCCCTTGAATCACTTCACACCGTTGCTTGATGGAATGAATAGATCTTTGAAACCATAGACAAAGATGAAGCCGTGGACTCCAAGCTTTGTATGAAAATGCAGCGGATGGTTTTGAGATTATTTCTAGATGATTTTGGATGGATCTGATAGATCTGGGGTAGACTGGACGAAATGGATTGTGATGAGAATCAGAATAGATTGAGGGATACTTTCAAAGGATGTGAAAAGCCTTTGAACTATCAAACTCATTCTAAGTGCAGATTCGACGCACTGGACAAAGAACAAGATGTATGTATATTACACACCATACAAAGCAAACAAAAAAGAAGAGTTTTTGAATAAAATGTTTGATAGATTGATGCAAAGGAGAGTTCAGAATACTTATAGAAAAGGGGAGACTATGATACACAAAAGTTTACCCTTTGTATTTAACCGCAAGAGTACAGCTAAAGCGATGTAGTACTTAGGGATCGAATCCACAAAGACCAAAAATTTGTAAACTAATTAATAAACTCTAAATAAGAGGATAGGGGTTTAAAACTACTAACTATTAATTACTAACAGATTTGGGGGTTTTAAACAATTAATGACAAGGCTAGGCTTTTGGGACTTCAGATTTAGACTTAAAACAGGGACCAGACGCGTCGAGTGTCGATCGACACCAATAGGGTGTCGATCGACACCGCACGGGAAATTCAGATACCAACTTAATTCTTGAACATGAAAACTTAATGTAATACATACAACTTCCATTGAGTATGCAATCTATGATTAAGGCCAAGAAAACCAAATTCCTTTGTGAGTTCTAAGGAACTAATCATGCATTAATCCTAGGTTCAATTGTTCATAGATTAATCTACGGAACTAATCATNGCGTTTGAAAGGAGGCGATTGCTCGACTTGATCTAGGAATGGAATCACAAGTCGTACTTATCCAAGTATCTCCTTGCATATAGCTTCCTCTCTTTCCTTCTTAGACTTCTTAAGGGCTGCTGGATAAGGTACTCTAGGTTGGAAAACCTGTCCGTTAGCCTGAGGTTGTTGATCGGCTGGTTTCGTCTTTGAATAAGAGGTTCCAGACTGTTTCTCTGTCTGGTGTCGATCGACACCCTCGTGGGGTCGTTCGACACCACTCGTTTTCTGTTTCCCTGGAACTGTTTTCTGAGAGGTGTCGAGTGCAGAGGTCGATCCCGTAGCGTCTTGAACGTCGACACCAGCGGGTGTCGATCGACACTTTTCAGAGTGGTCGACACCTGGTTCGGAGTTTCCTTCCGTCGGGACCTTTTTCGTGTTGTGTCGAGCGACACCCTCGTGGTGTCGATCAACACCACTCTGTTTCTGAAACTCGGCACTATCTTCGTCTTCCAATTCAAACCATCCACTAGCCTCATTCGACCCTTGATCATCCTGAACGTTCTTACTCTTCTGAACCACCTATTTTCCACTCCTAAGAGTGATAACATTGCAATTTTGCTTTGGATTGGGGTTGGTCTTTCCTAGAAGGAATCCCTCTTGTCTTCATACCGCCTCGGCTTTTTGAGCTACTTGTAGATCAGTCTTCTTCAAGTGAGT
>OVAP01004803.1:0-13936 GCA_900406295.1 Aurinia saxatilis | reverse complement strand
AGAGTTTTGGCTCTCAAGATGTGCTTGATGAGATCGTTGTAAGCGGGATTCGAGGTCAAGAGCAAGCCAAAGACCTTATCATGCTCTCTTCTTTCATTTAAAGAAGTCGGATCCACGGTGCTCGGCCTTCACATCCCAAGCTCCGCCCATAATTACTCCAAAATTCTTCTTAAAGTTCGTGTCGTCGTGGCTAAGGTTATTGATCGCTTTCTTCACCTCGAAGACTCGAGTGAAATTGGAAACGTCTCCATAAACCGTTTTGAGTATGTCACACAACTTCTTAGCGGTCACACAATAAGAGTAAGCTTCGAGAAGTGAAGCTTCAAGAGAAGTTTGAAGGGCACCGAGAACACACGTATCCTCTTGGCTCCATTTAGCCTTCTCGGCTTCATCCTTCTTCTCAACATCAATGGCTTCAATGTGGTTATCCCATAAACCATGGCCACTTAGAACGTTCTTAGTTGTTGTACACCAAGTGAGGTAGTTTTCTCCGATGAAAATTATTGGAAAAATCAGTGGGCCCTTATTATCCACTGATTTTCACAAAACTTGAACCACGCTAGTTTAGATAACCAAAGAACTAAGCTTTTACCAAGTTCAAACCAACAAAAGTATTTTTGAACCACAAACCACCAAACCAATACCAAGAAATCTTTGAACCACGATTTTACCAAAAAAATATTTTTTCGTGTTTTTTTTTGTGAATAATGGAAGAAATACAGAAATACGTAAGAAAATTGCTTTCTGGAAAAAGTCAAAAACAAAAAGCATTTTAATTATCATTATTTTTCTTTTATTATTTTTCTTCACTCTCTTTCTCAAATATGTTCTTCCTCTAATAAAATAAAANCAAATATGTTCTTCCTCTAATAAAATAAAAATGTTAAAACTGAAAATCCTGATAATAAGCGATGAGAGAAAATTAAAAAATTAAAAAATTAGATGAAACGTATATGGTATGATACCATGAAAGAAACATTAAATTAAGAAAATAATAAGAGAGAGAAACTTCGATTGTATTGGCTTGAATTTGATATGAGATTATACATACTTACTTACATACTTACATACTATGTATACACAGAATCATAATACTAATTACATAATATATGATTGATAGGGAATAAATCATGATTGATTGAGAGAAACAAATCAGTTATTGATATCATTGACAAATAAGTGAGATTTGATCAATCAATTTCAATTTCAGTCAATCATCTTGATTAATAGCTTCGACTGGAAAGCTCCGGTGATACACCCTTGAGAACAAACCCAAACCGACATCACCATAGATGCCTCTGATAGCAGATCGGAAATAACAGCTGTTAAGTCTTCTTCTTCTTCGAGAAAATCGCAAAGCTCTGAGACTCACTAACTTTTTTTCTAATTCCTTTTCTTTCTAGATCAACAAAGGATATGTTCATATATATATGTTGTAATGCGTAGACGAAACCACAGAGGGAGAAATACACAAGTTTCTTCCTTGTGGCTTGTTATTTTGAACCAACTATTCTCAAACACTAACATGAAATAAGTGTTTTATTAAAAGAAATAGAGAAAATATTCCACAAGATGGAAACGAAACCGAAACAGACAATTATCATTTGTACACACCCAAAGAAACAATCAAAATCAGTTCTCTGAAACACACACTTCTTTTGTGTTTGCGTTTGATAGAAAGCAAATCTTGGAAATTAAGATGCTAAACCTATCAAATCGCCACGAAAGCAATCCCTTGGCTCAGAAAGGCTATAACTTGAAGGTAAGGGCTATCACCATTTTTTTTTTTTTTTAATTTATCTTTTCTCTCCATTTCTAGCACCATTTGCTGTTTTGTCCGAATCAGACAACTTCTTCATTGTCCCAAGAGAAGTGGAAGATGAAAGTCTCTTATTTCGCAATACCGTCTGCAGAGGTTTCTTCTCATTAGAAACAACAACCTTCTTCTTTTGCAAACCCAAGTTGCCTGTTATTTCTACGATTGCCTTGGGTTTTAAAGCTTGCGCATTACTCAAGTTGCTTGTTGTTGCCACACTAGACTTGGGTTCCGTCCCACTCAAGTTGCTTCTTGTTGTTTCCACAGTAGCCTTTGGTTTCTTCTTAGGTTGCGCGTTACTCAAGTTGGTTTTTGTTTCCACACTAACCTTGGATTTTACGGTTTGCGCATTACTCAGGGAATTTCTACGCGAGGAGGAGCGACCACTGCTCTCGTCATCTTTGAGGTTTGTGGGTGATCTACCACCGATGCTTTGCCTGCGGTTAAACCCCTCGCTCTTTATGCGCTTGGACTCATTGTTCACAGGCGGCCACTGAATGTTACTTTGGCTGGCTGACTTTAGAGTTTTAGATCTGACAGAAGAAGTCTTGATGAGGAAGGCTTGATCGTCGTCAGACTGAGGATCCCATGGCCGAGATGCCATCCATCGCTCAAGCCAACTCCAACCCCAGTGTGGTGTGTCTGGGTCCATCATACTCTGATGTGGAAGTTTTGAAGTATTTCTCCACGTTTGCTGTGTTTATTCCCCAGTCCCCCATTAAATTCTATACAAAATGAATATAATTTATATTACAACCAATCTGTATTATACCTGATGACTGTAAGCATACGCCAAAGCCCTCTCTCTTCTTACAGAAGCTTCTTTTCTACTCATGAACCTTGCTTCGATCTGTTCCTTTGATTTCTTGCTGGAATCAAAATCTTCGGTGATAACCTGCAAAATACTATTTGAGTACTTTGGTGCACACAGTAATTAAGGTGAAAAAAAAATATATGGAGATTAACTACCAAATTTTGATTGTGAGGGCGCTCTTTCTGGTGACCCTTCTGCCGGAGCAGCCTGTGACGAGCTTTATTTTCTTCATATAACCGATTTCTCCTCTCTTGGATCTGTGTTTGTAACCGTGTCAGAGTTTGCATTGAGCTAAGCATTGCGTTCATTTGTCTTTTGACGTATGTTCCTTGCAGCAACGTTTTGAGTCTCGCCATTCCTCGCAGCACACGTAGAGTGCGTCTCGCCTGTGAAACCCCAACGAAGTCCCTCATTAAAAACTGAGCAATTAACTTGGTGTGTTTTATTAGATTACAAGATGAATCTCCCTTGTGAGATTACGGGAGGGAGGAGTCCCACAATATTTTTTTAAAAACTGTGGGGGAGGCTACTGGCAAGACAATCTAGTATTCTACTGCACAAGTAGCCTGAGTTTCCGACTCCTGGCCACCAAAAATGATAAAGAGCAATTAAGGGAAAGAATGACTAGTGTGTGTTGTACCTTGTACCCTCTATACGCATTTTGTATCTTGATTGCCGCAGTTTCCTCGTTTGATTCCCCAATTTGATGTGTTGAGGTCGTGAGACGCACAACCTCTGCAGCAGCATGTGCAGCTACCACAACTGCTTCGGCTGCAACAGCCGATGCAAGAGCTAGAGCTTGTCTAGTCTTTGCTTCTTCGGTGTCAACGTATCTTGCATTTCTGGCAAACGCCTGTGGAGGAGGAGGAGGAGGGGGAGGAGAAGGTGGTGGCAATAATGGTTGAGGAGAAAAATCCGGCAAAGGAAGAGGAGGAGGAGGCTGCCTAGACACAGAGAAAGATGAAAGATCAACCGGGAGAGACTCTTCCAAAAGGAATTCAATGGATCCTGTACTCTTTTGTTTCCCGAACCATTTCTTCTTCTGTTTCTCAGGTTTCTTGACAATCAAGGAAAAGCCAAAAGCAGAATCAAACAAGTAGCAATCTTCATTACCAATATATATTGAGATAAAGAAAAAAGTTTGGAAACCAACATGATGATGCTTTTTGTCTCTTCCTGGGGTTAAACATGACACCGATACACAGGTTAACCAGCCGCTTCCCATATCTCCTGAAATTTCACACAATCATTCACTCAGACATTCTCACCAAATAAGATGAATCATGTTCATGTAAAGAGACCTGGTTCCGATGGGCCCCACCCGTTCCGTGGGAACCCAGTTGACTTTTCTTTTTTTAAAACAATTCTCTTTTGTAAGAAATATTCAACTGATTAATTTTAAAAAGAAGAACACGTTATACGTTATAACTTCTTCTTCTTTTCTCTGTTATTTTTATCTATCTTTTTGGGTGTTGTAGTTTTTAGAATTACCAGCGTTTATAGTTTAAAACTGTTAGATAAATTTAGAAAATGAGTTTCAAGTTTTTATGATGCTAATAGGTAACGGAATAGAAGATGGATGTAATCCAAAACCAAAATTAAAGAGAAGATAAATTATAACGTAAACAATTACCTTAAGATACGAGGCGAATTGAGGGACTGAGGTATAAAACAAAATAGAAGAAGAAGAAGAAGAAGAAGAAAAAGTAACATGTAGTAAGCAGAGTTCGATAAAACTTTCTAGTTCCATATAACTTGTAACAACTTTAATTCTATTTATTTAATTGGAAGCCGGCTGGGAGAGTACGTGCGAACCTCTTAATATCTGTTGTAATTGATAGTTGATCTAAGTTTGGTTCACTAGTTTGCCTTAACCAGATTGAGCAGTTCACAGGTTTTCTGAAAGACTTCCTTTAATTAAGAGTACATTCACTACATGCAAACACGCATGTAATGCAGGAATTTTGGGATTATGTCCCAAAATTGATTCGCGTTTCTACTATTTTATGAATTTGCCAAGATAAGTTTGTCCCAAAAGTGATGTAATGTGATAAGAACAGAGAATACAGAGGAAGGTGACATGGCGGTAGCTAAGTGAAGGAGAATCTCAAGTATAAATACAGGATTCTCCTTGAGTTAGAGATTCAATTGATTCATCTTGCATCTTATCCACACTTATAACACACTTTTACAGAAAGAAGAGAATCGATTCTGTTACGAACGGAGATTCAAGAACAGAGTGTTATCATACTGCTGTTCCAAGTTTGCGTCTAAGTTGCGATGATAAAACGTTTTGCCGCAAATGAGAAATAAATTTACAACGGTTTTGTGATGATCAGAATAAATGCTTACCTATTGACACTTAACATGCCAACCCACTCACTTCATACTCACATTTCTCATTTACTTACTTTGACTCCGATTTTCACAAATCAATATATTATCCTATAGTAGCACACTGCCATACCGGTTAATTCTGATAAACATCTCCACCAGAAATCTTGAGTAATATTCACTAGTCTCAACATTGTACAAATAGAATTCCAACAAATACAACAGATGTTAGATGGTGTAAATGTAAATACACCAAAATATTGTTATGTTCAGAGTTCACAAAACATGGAAAATTGCACGGATAATGCAACCAAAGTTAAATATGCTGTTTTACAAGCAGATTCTCAACCCCCTGATTTTCCACCTTTTCCTATCTGAAAAGAAAAAAAAATTAGGCCAGTGATTTGTATCTCCGTCTTCATTATGGTTAAAAAAACCTGGGGCCTGAGTTTTACTTTCTGTTAAGACGACTTCATCTTCTCCATCTTTTCCTGCATCCTGTATTGTAGTGTTGCAGGAGCACAATCTAGCGGTGTTTCTCCTGGTGACACATAAGAGAATATATAAGTGAAACAAGAAAGGAAATATTCACAGCTATCACAAGCAAAACAAATAACTAACTACTACTCGTTCTTGTCAAAACGCTTTTTGTAGATCAATTATGATTAGACACATCATGATGTAGGAGATTAGTGTAGCATCAGAAATACCCTGTGCATTTTTGTGCTCAAGGCTTGCTCCATGCTCCATTAACATCAATGCAATATCAGTTTGGTTGAATAAGGCAGTCTGTGGAAACAAAGAATAGACTTACCAAGCAACACAGTAGTGAAAAGAGAGAAGAAAAGGAAAGGGATAAGGATAAGAAGCGAGAATATTATTACCAGATGAAGCACTGACATCCCCTGCTTGTCATGGTAATTTGCATCCACACCCTGTAACTCTTACCGTCTTAGTCTTTCTGTATTTGTGGCACTTGACCGACAATTAAATTGGACAACTGAATACCTCTTTCAGAAGCTTTCTCACACCAGGAGAGTCACCATTCTTAATTGCCTCTCTTAATCCCTAATTTACAAACACATTCCATAAAAGAAATGAAGGATAGGAAACTTTGAATATACATGTAATGAGATGCGACAGTTACCTCCCCACTGATTTCATAGTCTCTTTGAGGGTTGTCTAGTCCAGGATTCAGAGCGGATCTGAGAATAGCAACAGCTTTATTTACATATAAAAAAAAAGTACATAGACAAATCAGTGTGGCAGTAAGTTAAAATTCAATCAGCTATCTTCTAGGTAATACCTGAGACTATAAGTCAGTTGTCACGAAAAGGAAGACAGAGACAAGTTTAGTATGAAAGAAAAGAAAAGCAGACAAACATGTGATGTAATTATGAGTGGTTGCGGGAAATCATGAAAGTGAACATACCTGGCACTGGTGTTGGAAGTAGAAGCTTTAGTTTTTGCTGATTTGGGATCTGAGTGAGGGAGAACAATAGGAGCAGAGGTAGCCTGGTACAAAAGCATTTTTCAACAGAGAGGAAGGAATAGATTTGAAGGGAATGAGATCTTACCAGTGTATTGGTTGGGGCTACACAGATGCAAAGAGGCATACCACACTTGCATTCCATCCTGCTCAATTTCTGTTTCTTACGTCGGACTGAAATTGTTGTACATATGGTTTAGCTATTTCCATTTTCCTCAAAACTCTCCTTCTATCTCAATATATTGCTATTACGGATCTTATAAATCTAGGTTTCAAATCGAGTGAACTTAGCAGCAATTGGGGCAAAATGAAAGGTACGGAATTTGTGAGATTAACGAACCTGATCGTTGAGGCGATGGAGCAGAAAGAGATGATGCGATCTCCAAAAATAATGAAACACTTTCCTTTCTGACTTTTAGGATACTTTTACAGTTCATATAAAAAAAAATAAAAAAAAAGTTAAGTACCCGCAGTTACGGTGCGTCTTCTGTTTTTTTTTCTTGTGTTTGGGAAGTTTAAGTTCTTGGTTGGTTTGGTATTTAGTAAAAATTTATGCTCGCCACTCAAAAGTATATATAGAAGTTGTAACTAAAATGCACTGATTAAGAAAATACATCCAACATTCATTAATTGAGATTCAAAGAGTAAGTTCAAAACGTTGAAATTTCCCCCCGAAGTTATTTCATCTGGAAGTAGAGAATATGCAATGCAGAACAAGGAATGTCCGCGATATCCTTTTCCGAAAACCAATGGTTAATAATGTTCCCTACTGGAGATTCCATGCAATTCACAGCCCATCTGTCTGCAAGCTTAAACCCAAACTTAGATGCAGCTGACAGGAGACAAGGTTCATCAACCCTTCTGAAAACATGGCATAGAATCAATGCCGGCTTTTCTTCAGCCTCCGAGGATGCCAACATCAACTCTTTTGCAGTTTCAAACAAAGGTATAATGGCTTCAGGTACATACGTAACATCTGTCCCAATAATTACTTCAAAACCTCCACAAGCTAAACTTTTAATGCCTTCTATATGCTCTTTGTTTCCCCATTCAAGCACACCTGTTTTCAGTTTTCCAAGTAAACTAGATTGGAGATTCATTGTGACGTTCTCCTCTAATAGTGTAAGTGTCCCCATGTCTGCATCGGTAGCTACCACAAAGTTAGCTGATCTGACAGCTACCATCGAGCAAATTCCTGTGCAGCCACAACCAAATTCTAACACCCGTTTGTCAGAAACAATGTTTGGGTTCCTGTCAAGAACAGAAGCCATAAGCCGAGCAGACTCCCAGAGCATTAACCCAGTTGCTTTGCATGTATGTTGATATTCCTTGGATACAAGTTTTATTTTGAAAGCAGAATCCCTAAGCTTAACCACGCTCATCTATAAAAACATATTGGATAGAAGATAGAAGAACGGAGATGAACGCATGAGCATAAAGCAAAATGGAAATAGCATTATAAAACATGTAGAAACAATGAAATTAATCAAGTCTCTTGCCTCATGACTTGATGGGGAGGCTCCAAACATTTCCATCCCCAGACCATCAGATATATCAATGTCAGGCTCAATGTTATTCTGTTCACACTTTTTTAATTTGGCAGGGGTCATCCTTTCAGAAGGGTCTTTGTTTCCGCTTGATCGACGAAATGTAGCTTGGACCCAGCGTCGATTCATGACCAACTCCCGTGAACGATTCTCAACTTGTTTGCAGCAAATAGAAAACTCCTCAACTTCAAAACCTTGTTCAGATAACAAAGTCTCTAGGAATTCATTAGAAAAGTAGAATGCACGCTGCATAAAAAAGTGAAAACATCGGGTTCTACCAAAAATAGAAACGATACAGCAAATAAATGGCCTTCAAAAAGTCGAAGAAAGAAAAAACTTACAGTGCCATCACCTCTGACATAAAAGTTTTCGCTGATCTTCTGATCCTTCCCAGAAAACCTTTCCTGAAAAAAATATACCAAAACATAATGGGTAATCATACCTTCATATCCTAAAGCATGTCGATCAGATAGAACTCATCTAAAGAATACTAATTCTCCTAAAAACTGATTGTTTTTCCAAGAAAGCAAGCCAGAACCAAAACTTCTTTCTTTTCTTTCTTTTTAGAGAAATTTTAAGAAATGACCCTTTCAATATGCCCTTTCAAAACTACCCCCATTTATGTTTGAGGTATTAGGTTTATATTTTAGTAGTTTTGGATTTATTAAGGATTAAAAACTTTTGTTAAACCCGAGATTTTAAACCCTAACACCCTACAAAACATTATAGAATATTTTAAAATTTTAAAAATGATAATTTAGATTGAATTTAGATTGAAACTAATATATTTTTCAAAAATAGCAAAAGAAAAAAAAGTATTTTAAAAAATGTGCACCTCAAGGGCATTTTTTAGATTTTTTATGTGAGACTCCCGTGGAGATTTTTTTCTTTTCAAAAAACACATTAAAATGTTCAAGAGAGTCGTTCCAAGTGCATCAAAATGGGCATTCACAAGAAATTTATGTAGTCTGTATGTTTTGAGAGATTTCAATTACACTACTACAGCAAATGAAGTGATAACTAAACTTTAGAAGTAACAAGAGGTGGATCAAACCTGAGCAAGATCACCAACAGCATAGTCACGAAAGAGTATACACCCATTTGGCTGAAAACAGAACAATTAGAAAGTAACTCATCATGAGAAATTCAGACTTGCAGAGGGTATGTGGATGGCCAAAAGTATATTAGAAAGGACGTGGTAGATACTTTGAGTACTTTTGCGATGTTCTGCAATACTAGGGGCATCTTGTCTGGGGATACTGCAGATAAAACAAATATCTGCTCGACAAGTAGTAATTTAAGATAAGAAATATGAGAGAGGAAAGGTTTACACTTGAAATACTCCAAGAAATAGAAACCAAGGGAGCGATTAGAGGAACTATTTTAGCAAAAGATAATCTACCAACTAATATAGCTTAATCAGTGATATGGTTTTATAACTAATTAACATATAATTTTGTTTGGAAAATACCATGGTCACAATATCAACTGAAGATGGAGAAATGTGTTTGTCAAGATCATCCCCGGTCAAGTCACAAGCAAATGCACACACACGCGTCTCTGTGTATTCGTCATGAGCCTGAATTCAACAATAAGTTATAACACATTATGATCGAGTTCAATAAAGGCAGGTAAAAACAATCTGAATAACTGAAAAAAATATTGGTGGGTGCAATAAGTAATCACTTCTAGGCAGGAAACTGTTAAATGTGCTTAAGAAACACAAAGGCTGTTACTATAATACAGTCAGTTGAGGAATTGACAGACCATCAACGGATACTCACGCATAATGCAGTAATAAGTTTATCAGTTGTCCCCGACATTATAAAGCTGAATTAATTGAGCTCACTAGGAAAGACAATCAACCAAGGAATAGAGAAAATGAAGACCGACCTTGACAAGGTCAACGGCACGGGGTGAAAAGTCACAAGCATAAATGAAAATGTGTGGATAAGTAGCAATCAAGGGGAAAATAGTGTTTCCAGCTCCACAACCAACCTGCAAATGAAGAGCAAATGCTCAGTATAACATTGTACAGAAGCAGTCATGGAGCATACAAGGAGGAGTTGTGATTACCTCAAGAACCACTTTGGTGCCACTAAGCTGAAAAAGAAAAACTCATAATGAATAATAATACTAGAAGAGAGCAGATGGCAGAAGAATTGGTTTGACCACTCACGGAGAAATAGCTATCCCACTCCTTGTCCAAATAGTGGCGGTCTTTGAAAAACTGATGAAAAAGAAAATGTTCAGAGTGAAACAAGGCAATGAGAGGGTGTTTAACTACTTCAGCTAAGCTTACTCTGTCTCCATGACGCTTGTAAAACAGATCCCAGTACTTTTGAGCACCCTTTTCATACTTATCTGAGACATGAAACAGTTGAATATAAACGAAAATACATGACATGATATCAGAGAAAGATGCAATCTTTGAGAACCTCGCCAAAAAGGGGAAACACCCGCGTTAGAGGTTGGATAAATCTGCATCTGCTCTTGCATACCGGAGGACAATCAGAGCATAAGAAACCTAACTTTGCTCAATTGTGATTTCGAAGAATTCTTACAGACAAGAGCTTAAGGGGATTAACCACGTGGCTCGGCCCAATCGTTATTGGGTTTATAAGGAGTTGTAATTTCATTTTGTAATTTTTATTTCGCTGAATCTTATCTTATATACTCTCTAATTAAGTGATGTTTTATGACCTTTTTCTTTTCTTATTTCACTTTTCGATTTATTATTTTACAGATTTTTTTTATTGGTTAGATTGGTTTAGATTACGAATAAAACATTTTTTAATTTTGAAAAAACAAAAGTAAATAGTTTTTTAATTTGTGTGTAAAAAGTTCAAAATTCAAATATTAAAAAATAGAGAAAGTGTTTATGGCTTCTAGCACATGGAACTAAAAAATCTTCTCATCATAACAAACCAGGATGTTTCACAAAAAAATACTTCTCAATTCATTATTTTTTTGTTTTTTTTCATGTTGATATTTTACAAAAAAATTTATTGGTTAGATTGGTTTAGATTACGAATAAAACATCTTTTAATTTTGAAAAAACAAAAAGTAAATAGTTTTCTAATTTGTGTGTAAAAAGTTCAAACTTCAAATATTAAAAAATAGAGAGAGTGTTTATGGCTTCTAGCACATGGAACTAGAAAATCTTTCGATCATAACAAACTAGAATGTTTCACACAAAAAAACACTACGTCGTTAGTATTTTTTGCCTCAAGTCCGCGGCCAAGCCCACATGCGTGAGAATTAAGAATTGGACGAGTCATCTTTATCTGCTTGTTCTCGACAACCCCGATCCAAAATCTTTTCAAAGTTCACATTCCTAATATTCACATTTTGTGTCAGATGCCAGAACAAACAAGAGCATAGCTTCTTGTAAGGTGAGATTGGATAGATGGAAAGATGGTGTCCAATGATTCTTGTACAACTTGTTAAACAAAGCAAAGTTGGCAGTTAGACAAGATGTTTGTAGAAGAGAACATGTCCACTCATGAAGCTTATTATGAGTAAGTGGTTGTACAACTTGAGAAGGTGTGATGTGAGGACGTTCAGCTCAGGAGAGGAACCAAAGAGATCGGATGGAGAGCCCGGCGAGAAACTAACACAAATACCTGTAACAAACACCTTATGATAGAAAGGTTATTGCTTATCCATAACCCAATAGGATATAACTCTGAAACAAGCGTTTTGTTGAATTTACCGGATATGGAGAGGATATATTCTAGTTGACTGGACAACATTTGGAGCATCAATGAAGATTGACTACTCAATCAGAAACCCTTAATTCGCATAAAGCTCATTAAATCTTGTTTTATGTTTTCAGAGAAGAAGTCGGGATGAAATGGTTGTTGTGTGAAGGTTTCGTGACGACGTTTTGTCCTGAGTTCAGCAACATGTGACTCCTCTTTCTCTTCCTTAGGTCATTTCTCAACCTATTTTGCAGACAACTTTTGCTCACGCTTTATACAATGCTCTGCAATTACTTGTTGTTGAGGTACAACAAGAACCGTAAGCCTTGAACTCCGACGAGGACCCAAAGCTGTGACATTTAACTTCCGAGACTTGGAAGAAGAAGAAGACACATCTCGCTTGCTTTTCTTCTTAGACCGCCTGGAGTAAAACACCATCACGACGATCCTCTGAATTTGGCAAGAGAATCACACTTTCCTCACTTCGTGATGAAAAAACACTTTCGAACATATGAGGAAGGAAGGGTTTGTAAACAACGATAACCATTTATTCATGACTTGAAACAAGTTGAGCTTCTGATTCCATCTTCGAATTTTTTTTTGAATCATGGGAATTAAGAAGATTTTTGGATCTCGTGTGTAGGGTTTGTCAATATAAAGGAGGCAGACGGTTTTGACCGAGCAAATCAAAGTGTTGAGATACCCTTTTAGACTTGCAGGTACACCTGCATAATCGTCTCAAATAGCGGGGCAAGTGTGCGCCTTGATTATGTGACCCGCGGATCAGGCGGGTCAGGCTGTTTGGCTGAGCTAAATCGAATGGGCCCTCGGTAGATGACCCATTCTTCTCGCGGACCAGCATGTCTGACACCCCTAGTTATGCTCAATTCAGGCATATATGGACCACAACTCTTATGACAAAATTATTCTTTAGCCCATTATTTCTCCACTGTATATAATGTCTTCACTGCCATATCAAAACTTCATTGTCGTCGCCATCATCCTCACAAACTCATAAAATGCCCTTTGGATTTTGAAACGTAATCCCAAATTGTCAAAAACCTTTATGTCCAATCAAATCTTAAGAAAAAGGAAATCATTTCAGTTTTGCATGCTCGATAATGGAATATCAATTGGACTTTAAGATGAATCGATTTACTCTAAAAATATCGGAATAGCCAAAACTGTAGTGAAGCCAAAACACTCGACCTTTCTTGGAGACAATGAGGCAAACCCCAAACTGCTATGTCAGCTTTATCTACCAAGTTGGGTAATTAATTTATCATTTTTCACCTCAAGTCTACCATCTTCCATTCCATCGCAAATAGTTTTTCTCTCATGTCTCATTCGGGAAATTTAAATGCTTCTCCATTGATCGTTCTATTACTATCACTCTTCTTCCACTATCTCTAATCAAGCGACAAATCCACTCGAGGAACAAGTACATATATCGAAGAATCAACGTATCAAAGCATTTTTCTCTATGATTGTTGGAGCGATTGTAGGAAAGGCAAAAAATTTCATCGAGTGCAGTAATTGTTATGTAAACTTAGCCATCGAAAATTTCATGGATGAGTGCCCATCCAACGCCTTCCCAAAGAAATTTGAATTCACGGTTGGGCTCAGACAGTTTTGCTGCGATGTTCGGGGGGACATATGGAGCACCCGCGTCTTTGGCTATGGAAACGGTGGATCATGTTCTTGGGCATATTAGATCGATGGATGGAGGCAAGGAATCTGAAGAAAGGTGGTATCCTAATGGGTTGGGAGTTGCTGCTCGTTGATGAAAATGTTTGTTATCGTACCCTATATTTTACATTACCATTTGGTTGGAAAATAATTTTCACAATTTTTTTTTTTTTTTTTTTNCAAATTTTTTTTTTTTTTTTTTTTTTTGCATTAGTGGCATTACAAAGCTCCATACCTGCAAACAAAATTGCTTGCTTCGATTCTGGACTAAAGGAAAACTCTATCATTATCTCACAAAATTGTGGATACAAACAAGCATGGAGTAATACAGAGTCTCATACCATCTGTTCACCGTATGTTTCACTGGAAAAACCATTATGGTTTAGGCAGAGAAGTGATTGTGAGTGATTAGAATGTTATAGGCAAAGAAGTGACTGTAAGTGATGAAAATGGTTTACACGAAGAAGTGATTGGGACATATTTAGGAGAGAAGATGTTGTAGGAAATCTGACCTATCCTAACCACTTAGGGACTATCAGGTTT
>OVAP01004802.1:0-13937 GCA_900406295.1 Aurinia saxatilis | reverse complement strand
ATTTGCTACATGAGATGCAGGAGGTGGACCTGGAGCAGTTAAATTTGAGCTTGTTTGTGCCTGTAAAGAGGAAGTTTTAAATTTGTTATGTACATNAAAGAGGAAGTTTTAAATTTGTTATGTACAGCAAAAAAATTTTAAACACTAATTCACAAATTACATTACAAAGCAAGTATACCTCATCCCCCACTGAACTTGAAAATGAAGTAGCATAAATCTTCTCGGGGAATTGAACGTTGTTTCAAAACAATAATGGATCAGACCTCAATTATGTATGTACAAAAGAAAAATGTGATAAGCAAATGTACTAAGCAAAAACATATTTTGATGAAAAACTACAGAAGCTATCAAATAGAGGTACCTGATTCACAACATTCGAAACAGGAGAAGAAGCAGGGGGAACACCATCAGTCATATTTTCAACATTAGTAGCATTATCGCTTGTTTGCACCTGTAATAGAGACATAATCAGGAATACATTAGGTATTTTATTATTAAAAATAGATATTTCTAAGGAAATTATAAGGCAGTAATACCTGATGTCGAACAGAAGTGTTAGATTCAACATCATCATTACTAATTCCAATTGTGTTTCTAAAGTACAAGGAAGCTGAGTTTGTTTGTCCCTATAAAAATATATATATAAGTCATGTATAAGCCATTGAAAAGAGATTGCAAAAACTTTATAAGCAATATTTAAAACACCTCATCTACTGTCACACACAGATGTAAATCCTCTCTAAACTCTACGAGATTCTTCACAAACATTTGCAGTTGTCTATCATTCCTAATAAACATTGGAGGGACACCTTCTTTGAAAGGTACAACAAAACTAAGTTTGACAGCCGTTGCATCTTTAATACCAAAATCTTCTGCAATAGTTTCAACTAAATTGCTGAAACTAATATCTTCAGAGATGGTACTTAGTGACCCTCCCATGTATGAGTCAATGATAAAGTTTCAAGCACCTTTCCCATTCAATTTCCACACACCACAAGTTGAGAAAAAATCAAGCATTGCTTCAATAATCTTTGATCTGTACAAATTAAAACAGATTCATACACAAAAGTGGGATCAAATTCTTTTATTCCGTTCATATATAGCTATACTAGGTAGATAGGATGAGAATTGAGAGATTAGCCATAAACTAAGGCTTTTATAAACAAAGGTAACAATGAAAAAATCACAAAATCGCTCTAAATTTAGAGACAAAACCAGTACCTTCCTTATCAATGGTGAGAATCAATCCGATCATCGTTGACTTAGAACAAATTAGATACTCGCTAAACAGAAGAGCGACGGCGGCGATGAGAAGAGAAGCCGGAGAAGGAGAGAGAAGAAAATTGACGGCGATGATGAGAAGAGAAGCCGGAGAAGGAGAGAGGAGAAAATCGACGGCGACGATGAGAAGAGAAGCCGGAGAAGGAGAGAGGAGAAAATCGACAACGACGATGAGAAGAGAAGCCGAAGAGAAGAGAGAGGAGAAAATAGACGGCGAATATGAGAAGAGATCGAAGGTTATCGCCGGAGAGAGGAGAAGGTCGCCGGAGACAGTCGCCGAAGAGAGAGAAGATCGAACGAGAATATATTTAGAAGTAGGGGTAGAATGGTATTAAGATAAAATAGATTGGGTATATGTAATTAAAAAAAAGGGTATGGTTATATGTGATTATGTGGGTATGAAAAGTTGAGTATATTTGTCATTCTCTCTAACTATAAATTATCAACCATATACCATCCACCACGAACCTTCACCCTACACCACGATCATACATCATCCACCACAACCATACACCCTACACCACGATCATACATCATCCACCACAACCATACATCATCTACGACTAACATCCACAGTACACCACGACTATACACCATTCATTACTAATATCCACATGACTAAATACTATCTACTATACACCATCCACCATGATCATACAGCACTTACAACGACCATACACAATCCACCATGATTATACATCATCCACCACGATCATACACCATTCATTACTAGAATCTATTAGATTATAAAAAAATTACGTGTTTGATATCATAATAACAAGGATATATATATATATATATATATATATATAAAATAAAAAAACTTATTTTTATTAGATCCACAAAAATTAAAAGAAAAAAGGTTTTTCATAAATACTTAACCAAATATTAAATATTTTCTTAATCTAAGATTAATTTTGGCATTAAAAAAAATAGGAAACAAAAACCAGCTATTTAGCAAATTATCTTCTTAAAATCATCTAATTACTAATTACCTTTTATAAACCAGATAATTCCACACGTGCGAGCAATTCTACAAAGGAACAAGGAACAAAATCTTCCTTCAGTGCTGTAATATCTGTGCCAGATGTGCAATTTGGTGTCGAAAATTATCAGTCACCCCTACAGCTTTAGCGTTTGTAATAATTAACCTTACATGTTTTTTTTTAGTCACTAAATTGACCCCATTTTTTAAATTGAAAGACAGTATTAATTATAAAGACCTACCTATAACGACAATACGTGCACGTTCGTGACTAAAAACCTTAATTGAGTTTCCAGATTTTTTTTGTTTGTTGAAAACAATGAAAGAGGCTTTGAATTGTGACTCTGTCAGCTTTCACTCAAACTTTTGAATGATGAATAATGATTATATGAGCAATTACAAAATTATTCTCTAAAGGGTAATTCAATACGAGTAATTAAATGTTAGGACGTTGATGTAAAAAGCGGCAAAAATGTGGGGCTATAAGATACAGATTTTGATATTAAAAATTGAAATAAATAGTTGAACGAAAAAGCGGTTCTCTTTCTCTTTATTTGTGTCCCCTTCGATCTCACTCTGGAACAGCTCGATCTTCGTTTTTTTTGGGTTCTGTAGTTCCGCTTCTTGTTGTCTTCAAAACCCCCCTTTTTGTTTGTCTTCGTTGACTAATTGGGAGAAAGATGGAAGCATGAGAAGAGGTTGGTGATTTTTTCGATGGAGCAGCTTGTCAACTTCATCATTCGACCTCCGAGGTTAAGAAGCCTCTTCATTTTTCTCAGATAACTAATGTTAGGTTTCTGGAATTCGCTGTGTATTTTTGGAATTAGATGATTTAGAATTGGGGTTTAAGTTTCAGATTTGAAATTCACGTTTTTTCTTCTTCTTCGTACTAGGAATTAGGTTGAATACCTCCTCAGATGATTTTGCATTTTGTAAATGTCTTTGTTCCATGTTACAATGCAGAGCTGAATACAATCCGGAACATGATCTCTTGGAACATGAGTTCATGCTCAAAGGGAGATGGTATCAGAGAAACGATATAGAGGTATTTCAGACTTTGTAAAAGCAAACAATCTAATCTGTGCATCTTATAGCTAAATCCATTTGTTATATAGCATCTTTGAGGCTTTAGGTTTTGAAAACTCCGATCTGTTGTTAACTTTAGCGTGCCAGTTGTCTTTTAGCTTGGGCTAAGGTTACAGGGGACCTTGTAATCTGACAGGTTAAAAACAGTAGGGGAGATTCCCTTCAGTGTAGTCATTACATGCCAGTTGAGCGTCCGGAAGAAAGGCCTCTACCTTGTGTAATATACTGCCATGGAAACAGGTAATCTTTAATTTTAATTTTAATTTTTATTTTTATTTTTATTTTTAGGAAGCTCAATAACTAATCTTGTATCGAATGCAATAGCTGTTAGCAGTCTACGACCACCATGCTTTGAAATGAATCAACTAATATGGTTGCCATCACTCGCACAGGATATTTTTTTTAGTGGTTTGATTGATTTGTCACTGTCCCACCCATTTCCTGTTGTCCAGTGATTCTCACCACCTTATCTTCCCTACTTCTTGGTTGTTGTTGTTATTTATTTCATTAATGGTCTTATGCATATCCAGTGGATGTAGAGCTGATGCCAGTGAAGCTGCAATCGTATTACTTCCTTCAAACATCACAGTTTTCACGCTTGACTTTTCGGGATCGGGTCGATCTGGCGGGGACTATGTCACATTGGGTTGGAATGAAGTATGTGCTCCTCTGATCTTAAAATATTCTTCTTCTCCTCTTCGAATGTTACAGCCTAAACATCACTGTTTGTACTGTGTACTATACAAGTTGTTTACCTGTCAGTTGATGTGTTAGGTTAATACTCCTCTCGTATATATTTTCAATATTATCCGTTGAAAACAAATATGCCTATTCTACTTGATTTAGTCTACAGAGGTAGCATATTGCTTTGATGTATTCTATATGATGTGGCGGTTTTGATGCTCCATTTCTTTTTGGACTGGCATGTGGGAAGATCATGTAGGATTGTAGGTGTCCTTGATTAGGTTCTCAATGATTTGGCCAAACCTCACATATCATTGGGTTCACTAATGGAAGATCATGTAGGATCCTTGATTAGGTTGTCGAGGATTCTTTCCTGCCCTCACAGTAACTGGGTTTTTCTAGTCGATATCCTGAATTACGACAGTAGTTTATTCTTTTACTATTGTTAAGTGTGATGTGGTTCTTGCAGAAAGATGATCTGAAAGCCGTGGTTGAGTATTTGCGCACGGATGGAAATGTATCCCTGATTGGCTTATGGGGTCGTTCAATGGGTGCTGTTACAAGGTACTTTCATTTTTTTAACTGCTCAATAATAACGTTTTCATTTCCAATTTTGCATGAGGTTTGAACTGGCTAACTGTATTGAACTGTCTACTCTAGAAGTGCATTTTGCTAGTAACTGAGGACTTATCTTGCAAACCCTAAGTCTTTGCTTGTTGAGAGAAGAATAGTTGTTGAGAGAACCAAATGAAATATTCTTTGGGTGGGTTTCCTGTGTCTAAATGACTGGCAATAACTATAACAAGTTACAAGTCATTCTTCTTTTTGCTGGACTATGAGATCATTGTGTTGCTACACCTTTTCCCAGCCTTATGTATGGAGCCGAGGATCCCTCTATTGCAGCGATGGTTCTAGACAGCCCGTTCTCTGATTTGGTTGATTTGATGATGGAACTTGTAGATACATATAAGTTCCGGTTACCAAAGTTTACCGTAAGTAAAACAAAAAATTTAGTGGGATTTGTTCTGTCTACTACAAGGTTTTCACATTATCTTTATTATACAGCATTAAGCTCTTTTAATTTCTTATTCAGATAAAACTCGCGATACAATATATGCGAAGAGCTGTTCAGAAGAAAGCTAAGTTTGACATAATGGATCTCAACACCATTAAGGTCGTTTTCTCTGGTAGTTTTTTTTTTTTCTTGTGTTGTGATATCATGTGGTATTTACTTTCTCCTGTTTTAACTTTATTGTTTGTCTGCAGGTAGCAAAATCTTGTTTTGTTCCAGTTTTATTTGGACATGCCATAGATGATGACTTTATTCGCCCTCATCACTCAGAGCGTATATTTGAAGAATACATAGTACGATTACATGCCTTGTAGACTTTCTTCATTTTACAGTTTTCCAGCTTCTCAGAAGTTCTTGGCAAACCCTTGACTATGTAGTCATTGAACATCTGCCTTTTCACTGTGCCAGGGAGACAAAAATATCATCAAATTCGAGGGAGACCACAATTCACCACGCCCACAATTCTATTTTGATTCAATCAACATATTTTTCCATAACGTTCTTCAACCTCCAGAGGTGGTTGGGCCAACATTTTATGACCCTGTGGATGATTACTTTGCCAAGGTATTGAATCTTGCAGCATGGCATTAGACTGGTTTTTTTTACGCTGTTCTTGTCTCTTTAGCGAGAAAGGTCAATGATGTTAACTGCCTTGTGTTCAGGGCAGTTGGAGCACTATGCAAGAACTAAGTCCTCCACAATCCCTAGCACAGAAAAGTAAGTCATTCAGGTTTACTCTATGTTTATTTCTGGTTTTATTGTAAGTTTGTAACCTTAGCCAACATCCTTTCCCATTGATTTCAGGTTTAGCTGAGAGCAGCACCTCCGATGCAATAAATGAAGTCCGCATGAAAAGACCAATGAGTCGCACGGAGGTTGGTAGTGTTCTGCAAGTTTTTAACGCTAGTGTCCAAAACAATTTGCTCACTACATGTCTGAGAAATGGTTTTCTCTGTGCTGATTCCCTAGAGACATGAAATAATCAGTTTACTCCCTAAGGCTTGTATCATACAATTTTGGATTAAGGTTACCACCAAAAGTTAGAAAATCACGTCTGATCATTTCCAAAACTGGAAACAGAAAAAACATGGAGCTGTTCTTGTATAGTTACCAAAGTCAAAGAGTTTGCTTCACTTGGTTCTATAAAGAAAGATAAAAGTGGAGAATTTGCTACACCAGTGTTCTTCGTAGCCTACAAGTATAAATTTTTTTTTCTTTCTTCATCTTCCTGCTGATGGTTTGTCTTTCACTTCTCTCAGGTCCCTTCCAACGTCCCATCTAATCAATCATTATCAGAAACCAAGGTATAGGATCACTGTCTTTCTTTGTTTCTCTATTCTTTTGTATGTACGACTGTTGCAGTATGGTTATGGTCATTGGTCACCGACTAGGCTATTTGATTTATGTTTACAATGTAGTGGTTTTTCGATCAACTAGATGCTGGTGGCAGGATGTACATGTAAAAATTTTCAGTGTAAGAGACGATAAAAGAAACAGAAATGAAAAAAGATACCTGACGTTGCATGATATGATTTATTTCAGGAAAAGGAGAATCACGAAGACTCCAGTAGCTCATCTTCTGATATGATCAGCTTTGATTTGTCGAATGGTGATCCATATCCTCTTCATCATGCGGTTGCTTTAGATGATGATCAGTATGTGGAGTTTCACGTAGATGAATTGGCAGACTTTCCATCTAATGCAGAGGAAGAAGAGAGGGTGAGAATAAAGAAGTGGATTCTTCACCTTTGAACCCTCCTTACTACTATGCTCTATATTTGATTATTCACATATCTTATAATGGCCTCAGATGCTGATGGAGACGGTGATGAAATCGCTGAAGGAGGTAGAGGTTGAAATACATCAGAACAAAGAACCTTCCGGTACTAATACAGAGAACGGTGAAGTAAAAGAATGTAATGCTGCTTCTTCTACTACAGAACCAGAATCAGCGGCTTCTAAGACAGATTCTGCTTCCGTTCCAACACCAAGTAACCATGATGCACCATCATCTTCTGGAGTCGATGCTCCCTGTCAAACAGGGGATTCTCTGCCGGGACCTGTTAATGGTTTACTACCTGGTTCTTTGCCTAGAAATCAGAACACAAACGACGGCATTGATTTGTCAGCACATACAAAGGCAACAGTGACTGTTGTTGAACGTAGTAGCACATCAGGAAACGTCTTAGATGGGTTATTGCGCCGATGGGATCTTAGTTTCTTCAAAAGTAGATAATTCCATTAAATTGTGTGTTTTGGTTTGGCAAAATAGAAAGCAAAGCTTAAAGGTTTGTCATGACAAGTTATCATTTGGTTAATGATGGTTTATATGATTTTGTTCATACGCTGTGTCTTGGCAAAAATCTCTGTGAAGAGAAGAAATCATCCCTTGTTGGCTTGAATGTGCATTTGTTCCTTCCGAGTTTTTTGACCAAAAGGTCTGTTCTGAACATGTTATGAGATCATCTTTACTGTATTTTGAACATTAATCCATATTTGTAAACGTATAATGCATTCATCTAATTGTTTTTCCTAGCAGTTCCCAATTCTAGGCGTGAAAGAGAGCAAATGCTGTGGAAGCAGGACATTAGAATGTCGACCATTTGATACACTTGTTAAAAGCATACTATGTTATGCAACAAAATTGAGTTCAAGACAATTTCCGCTTGAGACAAGTGAATGTCTATGAAACTGTGGCCTCTGATTTCTTAATCTACATTCAATAACAGCATTGCTTCTTCAATGAGTTCATTTATTGTTGCGCCATGGCGTGCCACTCCAACCGTGCCAGAAAATATATCAAAGTTCTCAAGCTCAGCTGTGGTCTCAAAGACAGTGTCTAATTCATTTTTCATCCCAAGGTCTTGGAAAGTCTTGACAGCCTCAGGATTAGCTTTCATCATCTGGATGATTAACTCTATTGCAAACCTCCTGATTCTTGGAACCTTTGGCACTGGCTGTTCATATCTCTTGAGAATCTTAACTAATGCCTCGGCTAATTCGTCCTCGCTAACTCTTGCATCCTTGAACATACCAGTCAGTTCTTCGGGATTCATTAACTTGAGAATATGCGGTGCTAATCCCACCATAACTTCTTGAGGTTTGATCTGTTCAGACTGTATTGCCTTAAGAACCTGTAGTGACAAGATATATATAAGTGACGTTTTCATGAATCTAATTGATTTCTTCTGGATCGAGGACTTACTGTTACTCCTGCAGATTTAACTTCCTTCAGCTGTTCATTGAACTGATCAGGAGCTGTATATGCGCAGAGATTCCGCAAGATTCTCGCTGCATTCAACCGAATGAAGGGTTTATTCAAGGCCTTAATGAGTCCCGGAAGAACATCTAATCTCAAGATCCGATGGCAATTGCTTTTACTCCCTTGAGCTAGCATAGCTATAGACTCACCAGCAGAGACTCTTACATCATTTGGAGCTTCTGGGATCTCATCGCTCAAGAATATGCAAAGAAGTCCGTTCAGAACCCCACCTGTGCCCCCAATTTTCTCGGTTGCTCCTTCGTCAAGCGCAAGGGAAGTCAAGATCTCTGCACCGATTTTCTGCAAATCAGGCCTCCTCTTTCCATGACGTAAAGTTTCCTTGATGTTGCTCACTGTGAATACAATCCCAGAGATCTCTCTCCTCAAGTTCTTCCCTGTTGGACCCGTCGTGCTCACAAGCCTTCTTAACAGCTTCAAAGACCGTTTAACAGCCAAGATCTTGTTAGATTCGTCAACAGCCAGGACATCTGAATCCGTGAACAAGCTTTTCTCAGCAAAAGTGAAGTCAATGATCTTTGAAAGTAGCCCTTTCGTTTTCCCAATCTTCCCACAGTTATCATGATCTCGAGCTAGCCTTTTCAAAATCAGCAGTCCAAGATTGTTGAACGTCCACAAATCAGATTGATCAATACTCTTTTCTCCAATCTCATCCGTGGCTTGGCCGGAATATCTTGTGCTCTCCAAAAGAGAAGATATCGACTCAATGGCTCCCGGGATCCCTGCAACTCTCAGAGAATTCTGCTTCTTACTAGCTAATCTTGAGAGAATCTCTGCAGATGACATCCTCACAACTTCTTGGTTTTGGTTTCTCCAGTTCAGCATCTCCACTAACCTATCTATGATCTCAATATTAGTTCCAATCTTCTGCAAAGTATCAGCCGAATAGTCTTGGTTGGTAGAGAATCTAAAGAGAATCTCTGCTCCAGTGAGCTGTTCATCAGGGGAATTCGAGAGCAACAGATCCATGGCGAAAACCACCATATCCATCTTCAATCCGTCGAAGATGCTTCCATTGAGACATTTGGAGTAGGCGTCGTAGAAGAATCTTCTCACGGAGACAGTTCCAAAGTTGTCAAGACCGCATTCTTGATTGACTTTGTCAAGAATCTTGAAGACGCCGATCATCCATTCCCAGTAGGCTTTCTCAACAAGGAACAGAAGAGCCTCAGTGAGCGTTAGAGAGTAAAAGAGAGTCAAAGCAGAGTTAAGATTGGCGCTTTTGGGGCTTTTGGCGCTGCCGCCGTAGTCTTGCTTGATGAGCTTGAACATGGAGATAACAATGCTGGCGAAAGCAGAAGCAATCTGCAGCCAATAGAAGACTCTACTCACGTTTCTTGAAACAAAAACCCACCCGGTGTAAGGCAACATAGGAACATCTGAGGTTTTCCATGTTCTTGTCCTTGCGACCCTCGGTTCTCTTTGTGGTTCTTGAGCTGTATTGTTGTTCCCAGCGATAAGAGACGCCTTGTCGAATATTTGGGTAACTTGTTTGACAAGGAACAAGAAGATGTTGATTCCAGAGATGGAGTATTTAGACTGATGCTGCAATTCGAGCTCATGGCTTCTACTGAAAATCCGAGCTCCTTCGACCACAAGAATCAAAGTAACGAACCAGAAATCTGTTGACTCTATAGCTCCAGCGAATCCACCGAGGAGAACAACTGTGGCCCACACGAATCCTAAAGATCCCAACTTTGAAGCGATCTGTGGTCAAACAACAACACATTCAAGACTCAAAAATTTCAAAAGAAATAAAAGAGGAAGAAGAATGGTTTGGAAGAATTATCAAAAACCTTCTCAAGAACAGCGAGTCGTAAGGCGAAAAGGGTAAGTTTTTTCTCCGGCGCGGGAACTGACAATGGTGTCTGTCTCCGAGGCTCTGGCGTCGAAGTCTCGACTGGTCGGAAATGGTTTCTGCCAGAAGAATCCACTTCTACGACCACTTCCTTAATTCGATCAACCATTTCAGACAAAAACAGAGAAAATAAATGTTTTCATTTTGTTTTGGGTTTTGAGCTGATAATCTGTTTGATAAATTTTTTTTTTTTAAAATATATAAAATGGGGTAGTCTCATTGTTGTGTGTGACCATGCACGTCTTTGAGTTCCAGATTCCGTTGACTTTTGGAAGACAAGGCGTCCAAACAATAACAACCTGTGGACGTACTATTTTAGTCTGGTGTCACTAGTTATCCATTACACTACACCATTTCTTAATCTCGATTTTTGTTTTCAATGTATTGCTATGAGACTGAGTTATTACCACCATTTATTGATGTCTCATTTCATTTGGCATATTATTACCACAATTTATTAATGTCTCATTTCATTTGGCATATTATTAGACCACCCTCATCCCTTTTTTTTTTCTTTTTTAATGATTTTAGATTATCAACTTTTTTTTTTCTTTTGTCGTTTACAAATGTAATCTCTATTACAAATTATTTTTAATTTAATCAAATGAACACCCCACGGTGTAACTCTTTATGCAACACACGGTATATATCAAATGAACATCCCTTACGTATAACTACTCCACGATGCAGCTCTCTGTTCATCCCTTACGTATAACTACTCCACGATGCAGCTCTCCCCGCAACATGGATCCACCACGGACGGTCTTACATGTACCACACCTATGATGGACAGTCTTACATGTACCACACCTATGATGGACAGCTCTCCACCATGCAAAAATTGTATTTCCTGAGGTTCGAACCCCAGACCTAGTGTAGAAGCATATAAATGCTTAACCAATAGGCTAAGGGGCTTCCACACCCTCATCCTTCATCCCCTAAAAATGTCTTTCCATCAATTAAATATTATATAGTCAAAGTTAATGATTATTTAATTGATTTGCGTCTTAACATTAATCACAATCCTCTGCAAAATGTGTCCTCGAAACCACTTAAATTGGATAGGAGCATCCCGTTCACCAATTAATTAATGATTATTTTTGTTTATATATTATTTAAATATATAAGAGCATCCCTCATGAAATGTGGGATGGATATGCCTTTAGAGATGTCATCTTCGTTCTCATGTGGGATATCTAATATGCCATTTCGGGATTCGAGATCTGATACAAATTTGGGTTATCATTCTTTCGTCGAATTCGAGGTCTGATACAATGTCAAGTTCTTTTTTATTTTTTTAAACCTTAAAAGAATTAGTACTATCAATTATATATCTTTGAAAATGTTTGGTTGGTTGCGGCGAAGTTATGGACTTCTCTCTTGTTAGATTACGCTCTCCAAGCTGCAATAGTCCTCCAACCAACTTGGAAAGTTCTAATCGTTGAACCGGTATAACCTTATATTCTTCTCCCAGTTCACACATCGATGTAGTGCGTCTAATATCGTGGCAGCTGGATTTCTGAATAGTTCATGTCAAAGAAATTATTTATGCCATAACCCATGCCTTAGTGCCGATAAGGTCGCATCATTGTTGATGGAGGGAATTTAAGCCATAGTCTCTGTAAAATTTATTATGTAAGACTAAAGTCTCTCTTTGGATCTTTGGGTCTTTGGGATAAAGCCCACAAATCCGCATTCGAGGTGACCTTGGCCATGAAGATTGAGTACGACCAAAGAAAAGATGTTGATAGCTGGGTGAAGTCGTCAATGAACCTTTCTTCCAATTTTAAGAACCACTTAAGTGTCGGACCGACAAGGTTCTCAACAAAGAATTTACATAAGACTACATCCTTCTCTGGTCCTTTGGGCTCATGGGGATCGAAAGATTATCACATGAGCCCATAGATCAATCTTTCCTTCATGATGGGTAGCCAGAGTTTCCCTATATTCCTTATCAGGATATTTTCCAAATGTGAGGTAAATGGACTCCGTGCAGTCTCTTCTACTACATTGTCGATCTCCGAGGTCGCATTTATTGCTTAATGCTTCTCTGCAGTCATTCTGAATAATTCTATTGTTGGGTTTTTGGCTCTTGCTTAATGCTTCTCTGCAGTCATGTGTTTTTGGAGTCTTCGTGTGTATTTACATGTCATTGCACGAGTTTAAAGACTTTGGAGCATTGTTTTAGGAACTAACCGAACGAAGAGGAAACAAAGCACAAAGGAAATAAGAAAGTTCTCCTTCTTTTGTTTTGGTGTCGATCAACACCTGCTTATTTTTGTGAAACTTTGTTTTTTAAAAATAAAAATATTAGTTGTTTTATAGAGTCTTTCATGTGTTTTTGGAGTCCTCGTGTGTATTTACATGTTATTGCACGAATTTAAATATTTTGGAACATTGTTTTAGGAACTAACCGAACAAAGAAGAAACAAAGCACAAACAAAAGAAGAAAGTTTGTCCTTGTTTTGTTTTGGTGTCGATCAACAACCCTTTATTTTTATGAAACTTTGTTTTTTAAAAAATAGAAAATTTGCCCAAGAAGTTTTGGAAAATTTTCAGAAGACGCAAATCATGTTTGGCTGTATAAATACATGTTTTCAGACATAATTTTAGAATATCTTAATTTATTATTGACACTTAAGCAAGAGATTTGTCCTATAGCTTTTGGTGAGAATAATTTTGAAAGTCCGCCCGTTATAAAACAGAATTTTCAAACCATCTTTATTTTAATGGATATCTCTTGCTATGCATTCTTCTTTGATTATCTTTATTGTTTTAATTACCATGTCTAAGTACGTTGTTTGTAGGCATAAGGTTATTCAAAGGTCAAAGATGAATTGACGTAATATAATTTTTTGTTAGTAAAAACCTATTTGTTCTCCCTCTAAAATTGTGCTTGGTGTTATTTTTAGTTTGATCAACTAGAATTTGAATAATAGGATAGTAAATAGATGCAAAAGCATTGATAAAATTAGTTAATAACCCTAATGTCTCTGGCGGTGTGCGACTCCAAAGGCAATCTTCTCCTACATGCTTCCTGCGACGATCTCCTCTGCTCCTGCCTCTGAAGATTCATAGCCTACAGCTAAGATCTATCTCTGGAAGTAGCGACTCCTGGAGAACCATCTCACCCCTGGGTGAAGAACTGTTTCCTCTGTTTTCTTTTTCTTAGGATTTTGATCCTCTGAACCTTTCCGTGAAAGTCACGCAAGCATCCCCAATCACCATGTCTCGCCGGTTAACCTACGAGGAGAAAGGCAAAGCTATAGCCACTTCCTCACACCCTGCTAATCGTTTTCTGATATATCGTGGATTTTATGGTTTTTAGCCACGATATAAAGTGTTTTATCGAGTCTTTTAGGTGTTTTTCTAGTATTTACTAGTATTTACAGGTTAAAACACATATTTGGTGATTTTGGAGCATTCTAGAGTGTTTTGGAGCTTTTGGAGGCAAACTAGCAAATGATGATGCAGAACCAGTCAGAAGGGCTTCAAAGATCATACCATATGGAGGTCTTCCCGATAGAATTTTAATCTCATATTTTGACACAAGATAGGAAATTTATTTAGCTTCACTTTGATGGTGGTTTCAACCCACAAAGGTGTCGATCGACACCACTTCAAAAACAGCAGAGGAAAATTTTCTTTTATTGCACAAACCGCCCCTGAAGTTATGGAAAGCCCACAGAAG
>OVAP01004801.1:0-13938 GCA_900406295.1 Aurinia saxatilis | reverse complement strand
TCGCGAAGTTGGGTGCCCTAATCGCCTATTCTCGACGCTTCGGGAGTTTTTTATTCCTTCTAAATAATGAAAAGTAGGTGAAAAATAATCTGAATGCAATAATACACCCAATAATTTAGATAGATGTAAAAAAAGAAAAAGAAAAAGAAAAAGAAATGAGGATGTTGGCAGAAAAGAAGTAGAAAGACATATATACCCCTTGAGAGTCTCTCTTTGATCAAACCAATATTAATAGTATATTGACTCCGACAAAGAGATGACCACAAGATACATAACACGTGTCAGCATCTTACAGCGAGTACACACGATTACGCGTACTCAACCTTTTCGAGACATCAACTTAGAGAAGAAGAGAATTAGATACTCGCACTTTCCGAATTTTAATCAGAAAAAAAGGACAAAACTTTACAAGAATCATCAATTCGAGAAGTTTCTCTTTTTCATCTTAGTTTTGATTCAGTTCTTGTTCGTCTTTCTTCTTGAAGTAAGTCTTTTTTATTAAGTTCTGTTTTGTCTGTTTTTGTTTTGCTTCAATCTCTGTTTTAAACTTGTCTGTTCTGTTCTGTCCTGTCCTGTTATGGTCTCATCCTCATGTTTTTTTTTCTTAAATTGCTTAAAACCCTCTTTAGTCCTCAAAGATGAATCTCTCTTTGTTGAAGTTCCAGGTCTTGTGTGGTCAACATATTCTCCTATCATGTTTATTTTGTGCTTTAATGTGAATTTAATGATATATCGATGCTTTTTTTTACCAAAAGTGTGGAAATAATTGATAATTAGAATCTTCTTGTTTGTATAAATATGTTAGCTTTGGAGTTTGAATGTGTTTCTTCTCTTGAGTTTTCAGTTTTTGGACAATAGTTTTTGAAGAAGATTGGTGTGAAGTAATGCAGTTATATCATCATCCTTATTCATTAGACAGTCAAAGAGTGAGACTAGCATTGGAAGAGAAAGGAATTGATTACACATCATACCATGTGAATCCCATCACAGGCAAGCACATGGACTCTTCCTTCTTTAGGATGAATCCCAGCGCCAAACTTCCCGTTTTAAAGAACGGTTCTCATATCATTTTCGACACTATCGAGATCATAGAGTATGTAATTCACCACTGTTAATAGGAGTATCCTCCCTCTGGTCATAGTTTCATAGTTTCTTGAATTTTGTAGGTACTTAGAGAGAATAGCTGAGGTTTCTTCTGGTATAGAAGATGTTACTTTTGGTAGAGAAGTTCTTGAATGGATGCGGAAGATTAGAGAATGGGATTCCAAGCTTTTCACTCTTGCTCACGTACCGGATAAGCGTCGTCTCTATGTTTCTAAGTTCTTGAGGATGGTAATGATTGCGAGGATGGCTGAATCTCCAGACTTGGCTAGTGCTTACCATAGGAAGCTAAGAGAAGCTTACGATACAGAAGACAAACTAAAAGACCTTGGGGCCTTGAGGCAAAGCGAAGACCATTTGCTTAGGCTTCTAGATGAGATTGAGACGAAGCTAGAGGGGACGATATATTTGACAGGGAATGAGTTTAGTATGGCTGACGTGATGCTAATTCCCGTGCTGGCTCGACTATCGTTATTGGATTTGGAAGAGGAGTATATAAGTAGCAGGAAGAATCTTGCTGAGTATTGGGCTGTTGTGAGAAAGAGATCGAGCTACAAAAAGGTAATTGGAAGGTACTTTAATGGCTGGAGAAAATATGCAACACTTGTAAAAACTTGGATGTTTGTTAGAGTTAGAAGTTTGCTCAGAAAATATTGAAGTGTCAAAAGCTTGTTTTGTTCTTTTCCTTTGTAACTTTTCATGTTCATTTTACAGAACATTGCTTGTAAAAATGAGAGAACATTTTATTCTTCTTTTTGGGCAAACAGAGAGTACAATATTTATTTCCAAAGTTTTGGGATGCAGAGATCTCAGGGTGTACTTAAAACTTCTTTGCAGAAGATAATAAAGAATGTGATTTGCTTTTACACTGAAATGTGGCTTTTAATCATAGCAGAAGGTTTTTAAAGAATTTAGAATATACTAAAAGGGGAAGAAAAGCACAAGATTCCCCCTCAAGGGGATTTTCCTATGAGCCAAATAAACCAATCAATCACTGTAATTCTCTCCTCAAGAGCTGCTTTGTCTCCACTTCATGGACTCTGTATTTCTCTAAAATTAAGAATACTTAATCACTGAGCTTCTTCTCTAAAGTTAGATTCCCAGGTATAGGGTTGTTTGCTGTTTTCTCCCACCCATTGTTTCGCATCCATGGAGGAATGTTTTGTTTCTGTTGCCGAAAGTAACTTGTTCCTATATCAGCTGAAAACTCTCTTTTCCTGTTTGGAGCGGTTGAGTTATTCCCCGCGACATTTGGGGTGTCCCAACAGGGCTGGTTGGGCGCGATTGTAGCTGGTAAGGTCTCACTGGAGCAAGTTGGGTTTCCCATGCAAGAGGAAGAGTCTGTTCCGTTTCTCTTAGCGTAAAACTCACCATGAGAAACTGGAGGTAGAGGTGGGAATGGAATGAACGGTATGCCAGGAGCAATAGACCAGTTAGTTGGGTCCTCTTTGCCAGGTGAACCAAATTGATGAACAATGCTAAGCGGAATCCCATAGGAGACTGGTAACCGAGAAAGGAACTTTTGTTGCGGCTGTGCGGTAACTGTCTCAGGCGTATTTGTGCACGGTGATGTAAACCCGGGTGGAAGATCATCTTGGACATCCTGATTTCCATTAGCTACACTTTGTTGAGCCGAGATAGTCATGGTTTTTTGTTCTTTTGACACAGATGGCTGGTCCCATCTGCTTTTACGCTTACGTCCACTTGCCTCGGGAAAACTGGAATTAGGTTCTGAACATCGCTCAGATACAGAAACTGTTTCGGGAGTTGCAGCCGCTGATGATATGACAGGCGTAAATGGTTCCGCAGGTCTTGGTGACTGATGATCATATCTAGGTTCTTGTGATGCTCTGAATCTGCTGTTTAGAGGCGACCTTATAGACTCTGATCTCTCCTCCCTGGCTCTCTCCTCCCTAGCTCTCTCCTCCCTGTCGATAACACGCCAGGGTTTTCTAAACGCCTTAGGGATCCATCTGTCTCGGAAGTTCCGTGCAATTTGATGAACCTGCAGGCATAGATATACCAATTGGAAAGATAAGCCCCAGATTGTCATCTGATGAAAGTCCAAAAATGCGGACTACTAAAACAAATCAAGAGTCCACAAATCAATACAAGCTCATAAGAACAAATGGGACGTCTTGTACCTGTTTGTCATCATGCTCCGTGAGAGTTAGCATAGAATCCTTGAAGCTGCATGTATATAGACAGGAAAGGTCATATGATGTCCTAGGAGAACCGAAAGACAGTATAAAAGCAAAGTTTGACAAAGATATATTACATTTTATTGGCATTCACTATTTCAAGTTGACCAAGTGACAGTTAAATTTAAAATGCAGCACATAGAACAGATGAGTATGAAAAGGTAAAGCAATTGCAACCAAAGTTTCAACGAATTCCCCCACGACATCGCAATTTACTTCTAATGCTAATTTCCACTTGATCAAGGATAAGAAGCAATATAGTATCAGGTCATAAGACTAGCAAAGGCGACCCCTTGTTTAAGAATTACCAACCTTTCCATCCCTGCACAGGGAGGCCTTCTGAGTATATGTTCCAATGCAAGAATTTCTCTTGTAGCAAGATACTCTAATACCTGAAAGTAAGTTATAATGAATTGTAAGGAATCTTGAAATTTCAAGAGCCTCAGCTAAAGAGAAACTGCCTTCGGGTTGAATTATCATCAACAATGTGATAACAATGCCAAGTGTGTTCTATCAAATACAAAAACTGAAGCAGCAGTTTACAAGTGACGTACCTTCAGAAGTTTTCGAAGTATTGGGGTCTTTTTAAAATCTCTCCTGTATTGTTTCATGATATTATGCAACATTTGCAGACCTGGATGTGTTTGGAGGTTAATTCATCTTTAAGAGAAAAGAAAAGTTTCACAAAAAAGAAAAAGGACAGACGCCTGTATCAAACTAAAAGATGAAGGACGTACCATTTTTGCTGATTATGTCCACTAGAACAGTTCGTGACTTTGTCTTCAAAAGGGCATCAAGAATCATTGAAAGATCTCGATTGCTGCAATATGTTCACAAACAACAGAAGTTCAGACGCCAGATGCAAGAGTATAATAAATTTACAATGAGCAGGTCAGATTCTTTAAGACCTTTGAATTCCTTCATTATTGGCACTGCCCCGAGAAGCTGTGAGAAGCAGAAGTTTTAAGTAGCCTTTTGCTGAATCCTGATTGTTTTAAAAAAGGAAAACAAACTTAGGTATGCACTGTGCTGTTGCTGATTAAAGGGAAAATATTTGGAAAATAGATAATTATGCCAAGGATGCAGGTTTAAGTGGAAAAGAACCAACTAAAAAAAACCCCCTTTGAAAGGAACAACGTACTATGTCTTAACCTTATAGCATTAAGGTTAGAATGTTTATAAACTTAAGAGTCATGCTAAATGCAGCTTACCTTCCGCTTGCTTATCCCTCCCACGGTATCTAGTAACTCGTTCAGTCTCCCTTCGACTGCAAAACGTGTTGGTGTTATTAGAAAATATGACTGAATGATGATGGTATCTTAACAAGTCACGGCTAAAACTGATACTGTACATGTTTCAATACGCCCACTGGGAGAAACTTCCTCTGATCCTTTAGATTTGATGGGCTGCTGTTGCAACTTATTGACTGGTATTATCTGTGCTTTGCTAACACCAGGAAGACTACCTCCTTTGTCTCGCTTAGTAGATGCAGCTGAACGAGAAGTTTTCGTACGAGGGCGAGGTCGAGGAACTATTTTCTTGTCTTCACTTGATCCATGCTTTGTCGTCTTATCAGCATTTGCACCATCCGAAGACAGTCTGCTGAGGGAGCTGGACGTTGGAGATGTGCTTTTAGCCTTCTTTTCAACAGGAACCTCCTGCTGGACAGCACTACCAGGCATGTCTGACGAAATTTCCTTCAGAACCTCAGTTGGTTGAAGAAGAGGTGGAGAAATCTCTCTCTCTGGAAGATTTACAGATACTGAGCTCTGTGATTGGGAACTATCAGGAGCAAGGTCCTTGTAACCATTAGTGTTTGCAAAGTTAAGTGGCATTTGCGCGTCAGCACCATCAATGAAGACAGTAGACGTAGCATCTACGATTCCTTCCCCACTTTCATCTTCTTCAAGGATCACGAGTTCAGGATACTCTTCATCTGAATCGCTTTGAACAATTACATCACCGTTCAGAGGATCTCCCCCAATATACCCCCGGCAATGTGATGATCCACAATAGCACTTTTTGGCAGCAGCACCAAAAACCCTCACATAGTTGTAGTCAAATGTCAACTCTTGACCCTGCCAATGCACCAGACAGATTAAGTATGGTGTTTAGCTTCAAAGAGACACAACACCTTAATGTTTTCATCAAACATCCATTGAAAATTGTTGGGCGTTTGAGTTACAATTTTCCAAAGGATGTTTGATAAGAAGAGTATTATTGTGTTGTCACATGTACATAACATTTTAGCTAGCAAGCACATTTGAAAAGATGGCCCCATAGTTAGATATATTCACAAAAATTTAGTTGACACACATCCAGAATATTTCTTCATTATATATGGATGGCAGATTTAAAATTAATCAGCTATTTTGGGGTTAAGACGATAATTGTACCGGAATCCAATATCATTGGACAATTACTTTCACAAAAGCAAGTGCGGGAAGCCTACCTTCTTAAGGTCTTGCATAGAGAATATTCCAACGCAAATTTCACCATTCACCATCCACTGCAACAAATGACAACAAACACATAAGAAAGCAGAAGAAGTGGAATACCTTTATCATAACAAAGAAGCAGATAAGCTCAAGAAGAAAATTCCCAACTCAGATTATCATTGAATTTTATAATCGGACCATGAGAGAGTTACTGCAAGGTGCTAGATAGTCACCTTTTCAGTACGGCAGTTTGGTTCACAGCTATGGTTAATGAAACGCCCTAAATTTCCCTTTGCACCAGCATCTATTACCTGCATTAACAAAAACCCCTTAAGCAATAGCTAATATGCGAATATGAAGAGTGGAATGTAGAATCGAAAAAAATATATGAAAATCTTTCACGAGGAAAACATAAAAAGTGTTTAGCATATTTAGAGACAAGACAAATTGTGACAACCATACGTCGAATTTGCTATCAATCACACATCTGTTTATTCAACAACTCCACACAGCTTTTTAACAGAGAAATAACAAACCATTTCAATCAAAGATGAATATAAGAAGCAGCTGAGTCCCACTAGAAAGAAAAATGTTTACCTCATTTCCATTCAATGTCATGAAATAAAAATGTTTCTGACCCTTGGAAGCATAATCCTTTTGACGATTCTCATAGGATTGCATATCAAGAACCTGTTATGAAAGGAGCAGATTCAAATGATGGTTCTATCATTTGGCCAACGCAAGGTATACACATGTATAATAAGAAAAAACAACGATAAGGAAGAAGCTAGAGGTTGACAAAAGCCCATCTACAACTGATCACATACTCAATAGTAAAAAAAATACTCAAGTGTACCTCTCCAACATATTCAATAAGGAATTGTCCGTCGCGCACATCCTCGAGCAATCTCAAACCATAACCCTTCTTGCCAGATTGGAACCTCTCAAACTTGACATACTTCCGTTTTTGAAACTGAGCAACATGAGCCAGAAAGATTAGGAAGATATAAATGACTGTGAATGTCAAACTTTTGCTTGCAAGTAAGACATCATACCTGCTGATTTGAGCACAAATCGCCAGCCGGACAGGTACCTTGAAGACATTCAATGTTAAGCATTCTATTGAGACATTCTTCCCCACAACCCAATCTACCATCAAGTGGTCGTCTGCAGTGACAAACCATTATCTGTCCAAAATAGAAGGAAACATGATAACTAAGTAGTAATTCTTGAACAGGACGACACTGACTGCACAACCACATTTTCAAATAAACAATTATTAAAATAACAGAGAAGAAGAATACAAGGAAATTAACCTCGTCAATTGTTTGAGATTTACGGTTCCGATGAAGAAACTGGTTTGTTTTTATAGCCTTGAAACATGCCTTTCGATTAACTGCACGATATACGGGCAAGGAAAAAAAAATTAAGAATTATATGGATGGAAAGATCATATAATATTTCAAACATTCTAGCCGAGGTACTCCCGTGGAAAGGTTTCATTAATATTCAATTCTAAGCACCTGGTAAACGTTTGCTCTTCTGTTCCTTGTCTTTCCCCTTTTTAGCCTCATCACAATCATATGCATCTGCTTCATCCTCTCCTATGCCCAGCTCTGCATTAATTTCTTCATTTGACATTTCTTGAGGTTTTGAGCAATCAGCAAAACTTTTATCTGAGTTGTTCATACAAATCCTTTAAACAAATGAGAATCCATATTAGATATCGAGAAAGAATAAATAGATGAATGAAGTAGTAAGTATGTAAAGCCTAAAAAGGCATGGGTAACACTAAAACATCTTAAAGAGAGGAAGTTCAAATCTAATAAATGAAAACTAAATTTCATGCTGATTATAAACATTTGACAAACAATTTCAAGTGCAACACATGAATGTAAAACTTTGCAAATACATTAAGCAGATTACATAAGAAATCTAAGATCAGCAGAGAATTCAACATTGTAATAAGCTAGATCAAATTTGATACAAGTGCGACGAACTTAAAAGTTTATACAAATTTGTATACCGGACATGATTAACTATCGTATGCAACAAAATGGAACTTCCTGATAAAGCCATCGACTCAACATGTAATAAGAAAGAATGATCTACAATAAAATTGCAGTGAGAAGATACAACAACAGAATCACCAGTACATCCAAAAACCAGGATGAGAAGATATTATATTTAAGGCTAAACAAGAAAATCTCATGGAGCAACATATGAGCTAATGGATTAAATAAAATTGCATTGTCCAGTGAAAACTGGCCACATTCATCTTGACTTATTTTCACCGCGACAAAAGTAGGGAACATGTAGAAAACACATATATCTGAAAATTTCATAGTTCATATGCGATATGGGATTATACATACCATCTGGAGCTTTCATCAATTGATCCTACAACAGAAGCAGGTATCCGCCGCCATTTAAAGCAATCATCACATCGAACCCATGCACTCTCAGTATCATCAACAGTATCGCCCATGACCATTTCCCCATGAGTCACATCTGTTGATGTGGTATCATCAATGGTACTGGTTTTCCCAATATCAGCATCTAGAAGAACACCTACTATATGAATTCACATAATGCGCAACTTAATCATTTGTCTACTTAAAAAGAGTGGAATCTTCATAAAGAAATGGAAAACAATGAGATGCAATTCAAGTAAACACAAAACTGTGTCCGATATTGTTTGGGAAACAAGAAGTGAGTAAATAGCAGACCAACAATTCTTAGAGCTAATCAAAAGAGTCGTACCTGTGGTTTCTTGAGACTCTATTCTTCCTACTCCATAATTATCTCTATCATCCCTTCCAGTACTCCTATTCATGGATTTGCGTTGCTCTACCCCCTTATGAGATTTAGTTTTTCTCTTATCTTTGGCAGACTCGGAAACCTTAGATTTCCCTTTTTTTGATCCAGTACCTTTTGACTTGGGATGTTTTCCTTTATTTGTGCTGGAAATCAGATGTGAGCCATTTTTCAAAGGAGATCGAGAAGCAAGCAATTCGTCTTCTTTTTCTGATACAGAGTTCTTGTTGATCACATCTTCTGGAGTGCTATAAAAACCATGATGTAAAGCCTCTTTATGTCCAATACTGACAATGGAATCAGGCACAGTATTGATAACTTCTGAATCTGGTGAAGTTTCAGCGTCCACGGTCTGGGTTCTAGTGGCCGTCTCACACTCTTCAACCACTATGTTAGACGAAAGGTGTGGGTGGTCATCTAAAACATAGCCACCAAGCTTCTTACATGACCCTCCAGCGTCTTGGTTATCTTTTTCATCCCTAATGGCGTGGGATGACCGATGATACGAAAGTTGTTCTGCAGGGTTGCTTTTCTCTACTATGTTCTCTCTAGTTTCCAAATTTTGCAGTTTATCCTCTAAACCTGCTCCCACCTTAACGATACCATTTACAGGCNGCTCCCACCTTAACGATACCATTTACAGGCAAACTGTTATCACTGACCTTAGAAACTGTAATGTTCAGAGGAGTTTGGCCACCTGATTTACCAAACTTAACTTTCAGACGAAGGCAAGAGCCACTGGATGCTTGGACGTTTCTGTTGGATCCTTCAACATATCCGCTATGAGAACTTATACTATGCTCTTCAGTTTTAGGACTGCCCTGAGGTTTCTGTGATTCGTTATGTGTAGGTCCATCATAGGGAATATTATTGCTCTGTAAGAAGATTTCAGTGGTTCTACTTGGTAATCCCCACTCAGATGAACGGCCTGGTTTTGAAACAGAGCTCCTCTTCTGCGTTGCGCACTTGAAAATTGACTCAAGATTATTTTCTGGTTGTTTCTTTTTGGACGATTTTTTTGGATGAGGAGCACCCCTTTTCGTTTGTGCCATTTTACAATGTTTACCATCTCGGGCCCTCCTTCGAGACGAAGATAAGCCATCTCCAGAAAAATTAGTCCCGGATGCAGAAGCAACTTCACCGCCTATTCGGCCATTGCCATCTACTATCCTCAGTGGCTCAACTGCATTGTTGGGATTACAAACTTTGGTGCCTCCATTTCCAGATCTCAATGGAAAATCCCATTTCAAAGAAGAGTCGGTAATAGGGGAGTTGGCTTCCATACCTGAAGTATTTTTGTATGTGGGTGATATTTGACCAAAATTTTCAGCTCTCGGATCAGCAACCATATCATTACTCATACTCAGGGCAGCAGCAGCAGCAATTTCACTTGATGAATCCCAATCACGGTCCTTCAGCCTTTTTCCATCTGTACAGGAAAAACTAGTATGAAGCTCATCCTCATGAACCAACTTCAAATCTGGATTAACTGTCTCTGTATCTGTAATGTCGGCAAGATCATATGAACATAGGCCATTATCATTTTTACTTAACATATTGCCTTCGATCTCATCTGAAACCTTCAAATTCTCTGCGTCGTTACAGCTAAAAACAGCAGACTCCAATACTGAATCCGGAAAAGGACTATTCCGAAGGAAAGACATATCATCAGAAAAACCCGCATCTTGATCACTCAACGGTTCATTCCTTCCTTCCTCACCACCTTCCTTCCTCACGTCCTCAGCACCAGTTTCCAGAGTCTCAAAATTCTCCGGCGCATCATTTAGAAAATTCAATTCAATATCTGTTTCACTACCATCAGAAACGTCATCTTCTCTAATCCCGGGAGCTCCTTCCTCTTGCATACTCCCAGAAACAGCTAAACCATCATCAAAACTGATACCGTTTCCTTCACCCCCGAAAAAACACTTCTTTTCCCCATCCATCACACGGTTTACATCCGAATCACAAACACCGTTCTCCTTACAATCCATCGTAATGCCACCTGATTCAAAACAAAAAAAAAACCCAACATTTTCAAAAAAGGGTTTTTATCAGAAATCCAAACAAACCTACTTCCTAATCACAAAACCCTAATCTAATCTAGATTCCAACTAAAAACCCATCTAGAAAAATCAATCAGATACATGATTAACCCCAAACTTAAGGAAGGTCAACAAAACAAAAATTAGATGCCTTTCAATCAGAATTCAACAACATTGATAACAAATACCAAAACCCCTAAGATCCTACCATGATTCAATCACGTCACAAAACGAATTTAAAAACAAAAAAACAAAAAAAAAAATCGACAAAAACGAAACCCTAACCTCATGAATCAATCAGAAAAGAGATTTTGATTAAGCGAGAATGCCAACGACGAGAGAAGAAAAACCCTAGAAACGGAGACGATTTTGCGATGGCGGAGAGAAGAAGAAGAAAGGTAACAACAACACGAGGCGGTCAGATTTTGGGATACCAATTTTTTTTTTTTTTTTTTTTTCCTTTCTTCTCTGTTTCAGTAAATCATCATATGTAATGTAAATCCCAAAACGATGCCTAAGTTTTGGACTCAATGGTCTTTTCGTTATTATTTGGGTCTTTTGTCTTTTTTTTTTCTGTGGTGATTAATTAATTTTTTTTGTTATATATTTCAATGATTCTGATGAAATTGAGGAACAACAAAAAAAAAAAAATGGTTATATTCTTTTTTTTTTGGTAAAGTCCTAGGTATTTTTTGGTAACAAAGAAAATATCTTTTTATTTGAGAATTTCACATCAACTTTGCTAAAATGTCTTTGGTTTATTTTATTTCCAATTTTTTTGTTTGAGACATTCGGATCTCATCGAAACGGTCGTAGCCAAAGGTGGTCCATAAAGACAAAAAAATACTGTGAAATATTTGTTTTCTTTTTCATTAGACTTTCTTTTCTTTTTCTATAACTTTTTTCATTAGACTTTTCAATAATGTTTCATCATTGGGGAAAAAACTAAACAGTTAGATACTTTGTAAATGGTGAATCATTATTGCCTATGTTTGTACTCTCCATATAATTTCAATCTACCAAACCTACTTAATATTTTAGTAAATGATCATACTCAGCCCTACCAATTTGCAATCATAAACATTGGAATCTTTGTATACAGTTTTTTTTTCTTTTTTGTCAACGATACAATTTTTTATATATTATTTAGTATAAGATGGGCGAGTAGACGAAAAATGGTTGATTAATTTTGTGTTCTCATTGTTGAAAAATGCAAACATATGCGATGAGACAAACAGCTTTTAACATAACCAGAGACAGAGACTTGTGTTTGGTGTTCTAATAGTTGTCTCTCGAGGGATGACATCATTGACATGTATCTTTTTCTGAAAGTCCAACACATGTTTTGGGTCAATCATTTTTAACCATATTGATTGGTATGCGAAATGTATAAACATGAATAAAATATGACGAGTAATAGTAAACATGCACCACTAAAAATAGATTGACGAGTAATTAAAATGTAATATTGGGGTTTCCTGGTCTTCTAAAAAGGATTTGGTGGGGAGGTTCCTGGGACATTTAGAGACTCTATGGGTAAAGTCTTATTGCACACTAGACAAGTTTTTTTTTCTTGTTGTGCCTTCTCTATCGGATATGTCAAAAACATTGTGTAATTTAACGGGCAATGAGGAGTTTATATGCTGATAGATTTTCTAAAGTGATTATCGCTGCTGAAGTTTTGGAGATTCATTTTGGTGCTACTTCATCCTTTTATGGTTTCTAAGTCTCCAAGCTTTTCCCTCCTTTTTTGTTGTTGCTAATATTAGTCTTCTCGTAGCTAGAGAACTATGAAGCTAAAAATGAGCAGCTCTCATCAGCGAAAGTGTTACTAGGGGATGAGAGAGTACTTCAATCCTATGTTTCAATAATCTTGCCCTCTTCTTGTCTTCTCTTGCTTTGGTTTCTTTGTTTTCCTTTCTATTTTAAAACCTTGTTGTATGATTCTTTGTGTTTACTATAATTCAGAAGGAAAAGAAATAATAAATATATATGCACCAATACGGTTATATTGATCATGATGTCTTTGTCTGATTATGAAAACATCAAATCCATCATTCTTGAGTCAAAGCAAGTATTATCTCCGTTAACTGTTTTCGATTTAAATATTAAAGATCGATGGATACAACATGTATACTATTAAGTCGGAAATATTAAGACAAAGCATATGTTACGTCGTTTAATGTTAACTTAGATTAGATGGTTTTACTTTTAAGTGTAAAATTGTCTCTCTTCTTCTCTTTTTTTTTCCTGGCATATATATATTGAAACATATTTGAGGAGACCTTTTTCCAAAAAAAAATATATATATTTGAGGAGACCTATAATAAGGAAATAAGAGGTTTATGGGATTTTAAGATTTTCGGGTGCATACATGATATGGAAAATTTAGAGAAAAGGAAGAAACTGCTATGAAGAATTTAGGGGGAACAAAAAAGGAAAAGAGATGATAAGAGTTAAAACACGTTTATATAGGGCTCGATTGGTAATGGTTGTAGTTTTGAATTTTTTGTTGTAGAAATCAGGATGTAGGTTTTTTGGTTGTGACTTTATGCTGTAAGATTTTGGCTATAGGTTTTAATATTTTGTAAAGTCAAAATAGTAGATTTTTTGGCTCTCTACCAAGAAAAAAAAACAAAAAATCTGTAGGTTTTTTCAAAAGAGAAACAATCTTTCTACAGCATGAATGGCAAAAATATAGTGCTTTAGAAAGAAATATGGTTGTAGAAAGGATTTATAGTCTTTACCAATCACACCCATATACTTTAAACTTATAATATATGACTCCTAGAGTTTCTTTAGCGTCAGATTTGTTGGACATCTGGAACATGATTGTTCTTGCTGTAAAAAAAAAAAAAGTTAGTTACTCTTCCATACATATCTTCTCCTAATGAGAGATGGTTTGAAGAAGGATGTACCAGCAGTTGCTATTTGATTTCATATTGTCTTTTCCTTGAGTCTCTGAACCCTTAAAGTCTAAATGTTTCCTTCTCAGTATAAAAAGGGATACTTTACTTTACTTTACTGTAGAGGTGCAAATGGAGAGGTACACGTTAATGAAAGAAGTTGGTGATGTAAGTTTTGGGAATGTTTGGCGAGGTGTGAATAAGCAGACGGGTGAAGTTGTTGCAATTAAGAGAATGAAAAAGAAGTATATATTACTCTTGGGAAGAATGTGTTAATCTGAGAGAAGTGAAGTCGCTTAGGAGAATGAATCATCCAAACACTGTGAAGCTGAAGGAAGTCATCCGGGAAAATAATGATATCCTATACTTTGTGTTTGAGTCACTACAAGAAAAAAGTCTCATTACTACGAAATATTTCGTCACAATGACA
>OVAP01004800.1:0-11016 GCA_900406295.1 Aurinia saxatilis | reverse complement strand
GCCGAGGTGGTCCGCACGTGCATTAGCTATGAGAACGCAGTGAAGACGCTAACCAAGCAAGTGGCCAATTTGAAATCCCAACTTTTGGAACAGTCGAAGAAACATGAAGAGATGTAATCTTCAACTGCTACTCGTGCGAAGAAGTTGGAAGAGGAGAACCTCAACATGAAGACAGGCCAAGAAGCTAAAGAGAAGGAGATCGCGGAGCTCAAGGGCGAGGTGAAGGCGGCTGGAACAAAGGCGAGGACGGATCTTAAGGCAGAGGTTGCAGCCAGAGAGAAGATGACCAAGGCGAAACTGGTGGAGTTCAAGAGGACTCTTCTGGTCGACTTTGTTTACGACAGGCAGATTGTGAATAATCTGACCTTCTTAGACGAAGTCGAAGCCGAAGGCGAAGAGAAGAGCCTGGCTGACTTCCTGACGGAATTGCTTGAGCACGCACCAAAGTATGAAGCCGCGGGGCCTGCTTTCTTCAAGGGTCTTAACACTTTGTTCGACGGGATCGTGTTGTCACCGGAGGATCCAAGTGCCGAGGAATAGATCTCGTTTGGCGACTTGTTTAATTTACTTTTGATTTTCTTTTTGTGATGACGTTGAATCGGTAGGTTTTTCCTTGTTGTTTTTGAGACTATGTCGCTTAGAGCGAATACATTGCCTGGTCGGCTTTATCCATTCAGTTATGTTGTAGTTGTTGTTGAGTGCAAGGAATGACCGCGTATTAGAGATATAGAAGATGAACGAGTGTTAGGATATTTGCTTATCTGCGTGAAAAAGACTAGTGTGATGATGGGAACTAGGTTTTGTGTGGGCTGTACTCGATCCCATCTGTTGGTCTGAATAGACGTTAAGATATTGCCCGGGGATGTATAAAAGACCAACGATAAGGCTAGTTGGGTTTGGTGATGTGCGTGAATACTGTAGACAAAGGCTATGTGAGAGACCTAGGTAATGTTGATTGTCGTCATTGCTGGCCACAATGACGTGTAGTGTGTTGCTTATGCGTTGCGATGGGATCAGAAATAACTCGTCTGAAATATCTGAGGAATAAAATGTCGAGAAGGAAATCTGTTGTAAAAGAAGAGAATGGATATACTCCCAGTCCCCCCTCTTTTAGAGGAGGGGGCTAGCTGGACTCATCCGGAGATGAGCTGCCTACGTACCCTGTGAAGGATCAAGCCGAGCCCGTAGTTGAAGTGTCGGACGGTTACCGTACTAATGATAGTATTTCTTTATATGCCGAGCATTCCAAGAGCGTGGAATGACTCTTCCGTCCAAAGCGATGAGCTTGTAGACACCGGGCTTGACGACCTCCGTGACACGATAGGGGCCCTCCCAGTGAGCACCGAGCTTCCCCGCGTTTGGTTCTGCGGTGTTTTGAAATAGCGCAAGACGAGGTAGTTCTCTTGAAAGCGCCGAGGTCGAACATGGGAGTTGTAGTATTGAGAAGCTTTCTGCTGATAGCTTTGTAACCGAATGAGTGCACAGTCCCTTTTCTCGTCAAGGAAGTTGAGATGGTCTAGTAACATGATGTTGTTAAGGTTCTCGTCTTGAGGGGCATGCTGCCGACGAAGTTCAGGAACCTTCATCTCAGACGGTATCACGCACTCGGAGCCATAGACGAGGGAGAACAGAGTTTCACCGATTGGACAACGAGGGGTCGTTCTGTGTGACCATAAAACGCCATCTAATTCTTCGGCCCACCTCCCTTTTTTGTGTGTAACCTCTTTTTCAGTCCATCGACGATGGTTTTGATGATTGTCTCGGCCTGTCCATTACCCTGAGGGTAGCAAGGAGTAGACTTGGTGAGTCGGATTTTCCACTTCTCGCAAAATCCTTCGAACTGAGCTGATATGAACTGGGAGCCGTTATCCGTTACAATTTTGTACGGAATCCCATGTCTGCAGATGATGAATTTCTAGATAAAGTGTTCTACCTGAGTATCTTTGATCTTTGCGTAAGATTTGGCCTCGACCCACTTTGAGAAATAATCAGTAAGGACGAGGAGAAGTTTCTTGGTTTTGGAGTTAGGCATGAGGCTGACAATATCCATAGACCATCGCATGAAGGGGTAAGGTGAGGAGACCGAGGATAGTAATCCAGCTGCCTGGTGTATCATCGGAGCGTGTCTTTGACATTTCTCACACCTAGACGCGTATTGTTCGCAATCGCGAAGCATGGTTGGCCAGTAAAACCCGTGAGTTTTAATCCGAAGGGCAAGACTGCGACCGCCGGAATGATTGCCACAATATATGTCATGTATCTCCTGCATTATCTGTCGAGCCGTGCCCCCCTCCATGCAACGAAGGAGTGGTCCGGAAGAAGACCATTTGTAGAGTTTCCCACTTGTCTTGTGGGATTGTTCCTTCGGTGATGAAATCTTGAAGCCTGGAAATCCATGGATTATCGCAACCGTAAGTGGAAGGGTTTATGCTGTTAGATCAATGTCCATTGGAGCAGGGGCGAGCTCGTCGGGAGTCGAAGTGACCGTTGCGACCTGATCAGGGGCCTGGATGCTAGGAATCTCGATGAAACCGACCGGGATCATTCGGCGGAAGTCGGATGCGAAGGCAGAGCCGAGTGCAGCAAGAGCATCGGTCGACGAGTTGTCGCATCGCGGGATAGGAGTTAGGACAAATGCTTCGAAGTTTGAAGAGAGTTCACGAACGACTTGTAAGTAGGCCTCCATTCGTTCTTCCTGGGTTAAGTAGTTGCCGTGGAACTGATTCACGACGAGCTGGAAGTTGCAGAAGGCATGAAGACGATGGACCTCCAAACCTCTGGCTAAGCGCAGCATTGCTATAAGGGCCTCATATTCAGATTTGTTGTTGGACGCCTCAAAACCGAGGCTGAATGACTGCTCGAGTACCTCCCCATTGGGAGCAGTGAGGGAGATTCCGAATCCAAGTTTGGATGATGATCAATCGGAATGTAGTGTCCAGGTTGGTCCCTCCTGTGTTGTTTTCTTTTCGGCTACCGAACTAGTCGTATTGGAGATAATCGAGTTCTCGTCTGGCGGCTGTTTGTTACTGGGGTCTGGGGGTTCGTCGTTGTCCACTTCTTCGGCGAAATCAGATAAAATGAAGTCTGTGAGGACCTGTGCTTTGGCTGCTGGACGTGGTCGATACTCGATATCGTACTCGCTGAGCTCGATGGCCCATTTAGCCAGGCGTCCGGATTGGCTGGGAATATGAAGTATGACCCGTACGGGATAAGTGGTGCCACTATGAGATTCAAAATACAGACGCAATTTCCGAGCCGACACGATGACCGCTAGTGCCAATTTTTCCATCAACGGGTAGCGGGTTTGGGCGCTCGTCAGCGACTGACTAATATAGAAGACTGCTCGTTGTGTGCTACCTTCTTCTCTGATCAGAACGCTGCTTATTTCCGATGGTGATACTGCGATGTATAAGAATAGCGGCTCGCCATCGATTGGCTTGGAGAGGATTGGCGGAGTCTTCAAGTATTGTTTTAGCTGCTGAAAGACGACCTCACACTGATCGGTCCAGACAATTTTCTTAGTGTCATGAAGGGTTTTTTAAGAAAGGAAGGAACTTATCTGTTGAGCGAGAAATGAAGCGGCTTAGAGCTGCCACTCTTCTTGTGAGGCGTTGGATGTGCTTGGCCTTTGTTGGGGATTACATGGATTCAATAGTTGCGATCTGTTTAAGATTTGCTTCGATTCCGCGTTTAGTCACGAGGTAACCGAGGAATTCGCCTGATTCTATGCCGAATCGACACTTAGACGTGTTGAGCTTCATGTTGTACTCGTTTAGTTTTGCAAAGCACTCCTCCAAGTGGCGTACATGGTCGTCGGCGACGAGACACTTGACTAACATGTCGTCGATGTAGACTTCCATAGTTCTGCCGAGCTGTTCCGAGAACATTCTGTTAACCAATCGCTGGTAAGTTGCGCCGGCGTTATTCAACCCGAATGGCATTACCTTATAACATTAGGTTCCATGATTTGTGATAAACGTAGTTTTTTCGCGATCATCGGGGTGCATGAAGATTTGGTTGTAACCAGAGAATGCATCCATGAAACTCAGAAGTTCATTTCCAGCGGTAGCCTCTACTAAGCGGTCGATGTGAGGGAGTGGGAACTATCCTTTGGTCAGGCTTTGTTGAGATCCGTGAAATCCACGCAGACGCGCCATTTTCCGTTCTTCTTTTTAACGACTACCGGATTAGCGCTCCAATCAGGATATTTAGATTCCATAATGGAACCTACTTTGAGTAGCCGATCAACCTCGGCGTTCACTGCCGCGGCTCGTTCGTCGCCAAGCTTGCGCCTTTTTTGCTTTACTGGTTTGAAAGTCGGGTCGACGTTAAGTTCGTGGCATGCTATTTGGGTGCTGATGCCTGGCATGCCTTCACCCCCCGTGCGAACGTGCTAGCATTCCATTTGAGTAATCCGACGATGTCCAAACGCAGGGGATCTTGAAGATGGGACCCGATTTCCACACATAGTTCGGGATGCTCTGTGTCGAAAGGTACTGAGATGACGGAATCGCCGAGTGTGGAAGAGTCCGGTGATTCCAAAATCTGTAATTGCTATAAAGAGACAGACAATTATTTTTCGTCATCGTGGTCGGTGCGGCTCTTCTTAGCTGGGAGGGACGGCTTTCAGTCGGTGACGGGGGATCGGAGCTTATGCTCGGCCAAGAGACACATTCGTGACTCTCGCTGCCCACCACGGATTATTCCGACTCCTTGGGGTGTCGAGAATTTTAGGCACATATGGTAGGGGGAAGGAACCGCTTCCATTGCATTAAGCTATGGCGTCACGAGAATGATGTTGTATATGGTTGGGTGATCTGCAACGGAGAAATCCACGATTTTAGTGACGCCGCGGGCCTGGACGGGGAGTCGGATCGTGCCGAGGGTCATTGTTGTTTCCCCTGAAAATCCGGTTAACGGTTTAGGAGAGGAGGTCACCTCGATGAGGGGGGTGTTCATCCGGCCGAGTGTTTCTCGGAATATGACATCTACGGTGCTCCCAGTGTCAATAAGAATCTGGGCAACCTCGAAATCGTTGACCACGAGTTCTACTACTAGAGGATCGCTATGAGGATGAACGATTCCCTCGGCGTCTTTGTTTGCAAAGGAGAGGTTGTGGTTATGAATATCTTGGTCGGATGCTATCCGGGAGACGGAGTTGGTCTGTCGCTGGAAAGCTTTGATAGATGACACGGAATCAGAACAGTACTTTGATCCGCCCATGATCATGTTGATACGGGGTCGCGAACCCTATTTGCGATCGTCTTCGGCTGTCCTATCGCGCTTGCCCGTGTCATTCTGCTGGGGAGGTGCGTCTCCCTTCTTCGGCCCAGGAAAAGCTTTCACGGTAAATGCTCCTAGCTTTCCCTCAGCCAGGCATTTGGCAAGGAGGCCTCCGAGGACTTTACAGTTTGCAGTGTTGTGCCCCTTGTTTTGGTGGTGTTCACAGAAGCCGTTCTCGTCATATGAATTGTGCAGGAGCCATTGATTGGATCGTCCCCTTCCTCGTCCTCCAGAACGGCCACCACCTCGTCCTCCGGATCGTCCCCCACCTCGTCCTTTATCGGTGTTCTCCTCAGTGTAGTAGCACTCGCCTGTATCGTCGTAGTTCACGAGGTAGTTGTGGGATCCTCCTTGTGACGGGCCCTCGTGGTCTACGTAGCGGTCGGTAGCAGTTTTGGTTTTTGTCGGTTGCTGTAAGGCTGAGGGAGCTGGTCGGGTCGTCGAGTGACCTTGTTTGGCTTGGAGTGATAGCATTTCCTCCTCGTCGGCGATGTATCCGACTGCTCATTGAAGCGCTTCTTGGATCGTATCCACGGGACGTTTTGCAAGAGACCGTCGAAATGTCCCGGTAAAGAGCAATGCTTGCTTCAAGGTTTCGAGCATTGCTTCGCCCCCAATCCCATCGATCTGGGTTCAGGTGGATTTAAACCTTACGATGAAATCGCGTAGCGACTCGCTTTGTCCTTGTCTGATATTCCACAGATCCTTGCCCGTCGGCTCAGTCCCGGTCAGGATAACATATTGGGCCAGGAATTTGCTCTGAAGGGTGTTAAAATTGTCGTCCGAATACGAGTCTAGCTTGATAAACCAACGAAGGGCTGCTCTGTCTAAGTGTATGGCGTCCCTTTGCCCTGGTGGGAATCGTGCTCTGTTCATAGCGACATGGAAGGCGGTCAGGTGCGCCTTTGGGTCGGTCAGAACTTTGAAGACGGGGATCTTCATTTTTTCGGGATCTGGAAGGTTGACATCTGACAGTCTTGAATTTGACAATGCTGAGAGACCTGAATGCAACAATCTCCTCTCCGTATATCAGATTGTTTCAGGCAAGACGAAATAGGTATGGAGAGATATATAAGGTTTGACTCTATAGAATTGGATGGAGAGAAGAGATATAAGCCTATTCATGTGGTAGCAGGAAGTGACGGAGGAATGCAAAGATATGAGTTGGGGTACATTTAAACCCATCCTTGCAGATGCGTTGATCGAACATCTGAGTCCTATCCAGGTCTGTGAAGTCAAACCTTTTACTCAACTCAATATCTTCCTTCAAGTTTGTACTATTTCATATCATCATATTGGCACCATAAGTAAACAACTAGAAAAGCATGTGATCTCCATACGTGTGATGTGGTTTTGGTATACAGGTCCGTTATGAAGAGATAACAGCAGACAGAGCATATCTGAACAAAGTATTAGCAGAAGGTGCTGACAGAGCCAAAGAGATAGCCAATGCCACAACTCAAAATATTCGCCAAGCTATGGAATTCTATCTGGAGAACAGTGCAAGTTATTAAAAATCTCCGAAGAAAAGAATTTTACGAAATCATTCTTTTTTTTTTTTTGAGTTACTAAATTAATGTTGCGATCTCTTGAATTCATCGCTATGTAATAACTCCATTCTCAATTTCATCGGTATCATCCTCTTTCGGATTTAATCGACTTGGAAGATGTTGTGTGTCAATGTCTTTGTTCAATCCACAACCTATATGTTTGTCTAAAAGTTCTATGCTTTTTACTTTTATAGACAAGAAAACACATGCATCAAAGTGCATAAATGATTTATCATGCTAATAGAATACATACGTGTAAATTCAAAGATGACATTTTTGTGAAGGCTGACTAAACTCAAAACATGAGAAGTTAACATGCACAGTTGATAACTAAGGTAACAATGCAATTTTGTTTCTCACTCTTCTGTTTAGCTTTGGAGCTCCTTTCGGGATTATCAAAATTGTATTCATATTACTCAGGTTGCAGGTTTGATGGAGTATGGTAATCTTGATGATTTCACCGACAACTGACAAGCAAATTCAACAAGATTTGAAATTGGCTTGTAAAAAGGTTTCCTTCAACTGTTCTTGATCATTCTCGTCCCGTGTAAGTATACAGTAGCACCACATCTTCCAATGAAACAACAAGCCCTCTTGAAACACCCATTGGGAACATTCTGAAGGTGTTTCGTTATTGTAGTATAGGTTATGTGCATGTCCTAAGTAAGAGGTATAGTATCCAGCTAGGCAGATGTGGCTTTCACATGGTATGCATTACTTAAACTGTCTTTCACTCATTTTCTTCGAACCTATGTCGATGGTCAATACTTGATTTTTTTTTTGGGAAACTCTTGTCTTCCAATTCTAAGTGAGTATTTTGGAGTGTTTTCATTCTGAAATCATTCTAAATTTCAGTCTCGAACATATTGATTAACAAATGTGTGTTCTGCTCATATTATCTTCAAAGAAGAGAACAAGTAAATAAATTTTGAGCAAACAAATAAAAACACATGAAAGGTAGTCATTATAAACTCTCACGAACAAACATTCTATAACACATATTGTAAAAGATCTTTGTCAAGAAACTAACTATATTAACAAGCATATTAGAATGAATAATGTGTGTTGTGTTCATATTATTTCCAAAGAAACTAAAACACAAGTTAGACTAGTTCTTGACAATTACTGTTTCTACAATCTCCGATTGTTTCAGGTAACACATTATTAAAACGAAAATTTTTTAATTTAATTTTTTTTATAAAATATATATATATATATATTTAAAAAGAAAACATTTTACATCCATATTAACATCCCAGAAAACAATGTTTTTCTCTCTGTCTTCTCGATGGTTCTGCAACTGTCCCGGTCTTGCCCTTCTGGCAAAGTTCCCCTATGTTTCCGGCGTCGTGGTCACATCCCGATGTTCCCCCACTCCGAGCGAATTCTCCGCGATGATCTCCATGATCAATCGTGATGCCTCTCTTCTCTTCCCCACGAAGATCCTCTATTCCTTTAAAACCCATCCCCCGGACGCCCATCAACTCACACCGGTTGATCACAAATCCCGATTCTATCTCTTTTCATGTGCATCAATGGCCGATAATCTCAGGCGCACGGTCCAAGACCTCGATTTGGGGGCAAATGATGCACCGATTGCTTTACCGTTTGATGTGGTCAATCAAGCCATCGCGGAGAATCGTCACATGCTGGTGGGGCGTCCGTTGATGCCAAGACGACAGCAATTGCGTTCGATTGTCGCCAACCTCCCTAACATTTGGGGACTGAATGGGTTGGTACATGGTCGTGTCGTGGAGGGAGGTATGTTCCAATTTGTCTTCCCTACGGAGGAATCCCTTGAAATGGTTCTGCGACGCGGTCCCTGGTCCTTCGCGGACCGTATGCTGTCGATTGAGCGCTGGACTCCGCACTTTCATCCCCGAATGCTGAACTTTGTCACATTTTGGATACAGGTTTGGGGTATCCCTTTCCAATGCTTAAACCGCGAGGTAATTGGGTATATTGGGCGTGTCCTTAGGATGGTCCATGATGTGGACTACGATCCAGACACTGCGGCTCGGGTTGAATTTGTGCGGGTTCAAGTTCGTATTGATGCAAATGCACCGCTTCATTTCCAAAGGAACTTTCAGTTCCTCCCTGGCGTGAACACATTACTTCGCTTTCGCTACGAACGTCTCCGTGGGTTCTGTGAAGTCTGCGGCCTTATGACCCATGACAATGGTCGCTGCCTGCTACCGAACGGGGGACCAGATCACGCTAATCATGATGATGCTGATGATCCGAATCATGATGAGGATCCTGACACTCGCAGACCCCCTGGGGTTATTCTTGAGGAGATTCCAGAGGATGCTCCGTTGGGAGTTATTCCGGACTCGCAGCCTCAGATTCCTGCCCACCATGATGTGCCGGAGATGTTGGATGCTCTTCATGCTGATGATGCAGGGGACTCTGGCTCTGCTGCTGTTTCAGAGGAGGCTGACATCCTTGCAAGTCTGGAACCGGCGGATATACAGGCTAGTTATGATGGTGAATTGGTGATGCAAGCTCTTGTTCTTCCTGCTTCACCGTCTGCTATAGCCCCAGCCACACTACTTGATGCTGGCCCTTTGAGTGTTCACTCCCATGTTATTGATTCAACTGATGTAGATGTGATGCAGGCCTTTGCGGATGATGATCCTGATGTGAGTACACGAAAACGTAAGGACCGAGAGCAGGATACTGAAGGCGCTAGTGGAGTTCTGGCCAGACACGTGTGCGAGGCGCGGTGGGCCCAAATCCACCACCAGAGCCATGATTACAACATGTTGGAACTGTCAGGGTATTGGCAATCGCCCGACAGTTCGACGCCTTAAGGAGATACACAGGCAGTATCTCCCGGACATGATTTGCTTAGTGGAAACGAAGCAACAAGACGACTACATCCGCGACTTGTGTGCTGAGTTGAATTATGATCTCTGTGTAACAATTCCTCCACAGGGTATGAGTGGGGGAATTGCTTTGCTTACTAAAAAGTCTGTTTCTGTTTCTGTTTTGTTTCAGTCTCCCCATCTTGTTGATACCACAGTTGAATTTAATGGAGTTCGTTTCTATTATTCACTTATTTATGGGCCCCCAGATTCACAATACCGCAATCATCTATGGGAGAAACTTGAAAGAATTTCTACCCAACGTCAGGAGCCTTGGCTATTGATGGGCGACTTTAATGAAATAAGGAACAATGATGAGACACAAGGTGGGCCAAGATGTGCTGAAAGTACTTTCATTGATTTTCGACGAGTGATTTCGACGTGTAGTCTGAGTGATCTTAAAGCCACTGGCAATCGCTTTTCCTGGTATGGCAAACGATACAACCATGCCGTTCGATGTTGTTTGGATAAGAGTATGGCCAATGCTGCCTGGCTTGCTCTTTTTCCAACTGCCCAATCCACTTTTTTGGCGTTCGAAAGCTCTGACCATCGCCCGGTGATTACACACACCGCGCATGTTGACACAGAACACCGATATCGTTTCACATATGACCGCCGTCTTAATTCTCGTGATTCCATAACGTGGTGGCTGACTATTGGGATCTATCTACTACCTCCACTGATTCTCTAAGCTCCAAACTTATGTCCTGCCGTCGTCTGGTTTCACATTGGAAACGCAACAATAAACGCGATGTCCAAGGACGTATTGCGGAGCTTCAACTTCTCCTTAATAATGCATGTTCATCTGGCTCTCTTGATGCGATGACGATTGGCCGCCTGAAGAACGAGCTCAATCAGGCGTATGACGAGGATGAACAATATTGGATGCAGAGGTCCCGTATCAACTGGCTCACCAAGGGCGACCGCAATACTCACTTTTTCTATGCTTCAATGAAGAACCGCCATGCTCGCAACCGTATTTTGGCCATTGAAGATGATACAGGCATGATTCACCGTGGAGATGCTGATATAGGAGATGCTGCGACGTCTTACTTCATGACCCTTTTCCAGACTTCGCGACAACCTTCCTCTGATTACTCTGCTGTTTTTACAGACTTTCCACAACGAGTCTCGGTAGAGATTAAAGATGACCTTACCAGGCCGGTTTCAGAGGCTGAAATAAAGACTGCGGTCTTTGGTGTTGGTGCTGACCGTGCACCTGGTCCCGATGGCTTTACTGGTGTCTTTTACCAACAATTCTGGCAGGAGTTAAAGTCAACCCTAATCAAGGAGATCGAAGGTTTCTTTGCAACATC
>OVAP01004799.1:0-13940 GCA_900406295.1 Aurinia saxatilis | reverse complement strand
GGAAGACCGAATCAAATCCTAAGCAATACGTCAATATGGTTGGCCTAGCAATTCAAGAAGAGATGGAATCAGTTCTTGGCAAGAGTATGACGAAGAGGAGCTCGATTTGGTGGAAGATTATGAGAAAAACGTGATTTTGAAGACTGCAGTAGACAATGTCGTTCGATACCATGGTGGGTGTCATTGGACACTCAAGAGTGTCGACGCTCACAACGGACCTGTGTCGAGAGAAGAAGAAGAGAACAGCTCGTTACGCGTTGGTGTCAAACGACACCAACAGGGTGTCGATCGACACCCTTCGCAAGATAGACCTGTTTCAGACGCCAAAGATGCAGATTCAAACCCCAATGCCACCGCATCAACCAAGGCTGATACACCATCAACCCCAGAGGCTCCACATACCAAAAACCCAGCAACTGAACGTGTCTACATGCCAAGAGTTCCCTACCCTAAGAAGTCTGAGAAGCAGATCCAAAAGGAAATTGAAGATAAACGTCAAGCTATTTTGAGGAATGTCATCGGCGAATCTCCTTCTTATCGGTTCATCAAGAACTCACCAGCTATTAAAGGTTACATCAAGCAATTGAGCACACCAATGTTAGCATTGAAGACGGTGTTCAAGCTATCCTTAAGGAGATTAAGGCGATCAATGTCAACCTTATGCACATAGCTAAAGAGGGCAAAACTGATCCTTCTCTAACAACCTTGAAGAAGTTGGACAAGATGGAGAGTCCCGGACGATTTGTCTTCGATTGCTCAATAAATGGTATGGAGATGAAGAATTCTTTATGTGATACTGGTGCTACTTGCAATGTTATGTCACAGGCAGTTGCGCAAAGACTTGGAATCTCATGCTTACAAATTCCAAAGACATCCATCATCTTAGCAGATTTTTCACCAACAACTGCTAAGGGTTTTGCTTCTGATGTGATGCTTCGAATTGAAGATTGTCTAGCACCGGCTGACTTCTATATCATGGACATAACGAGGACATTCATAGGCCATTGATCCTTGGTTCGTCATTTCTTTCTACTGTTGGAGCAGTGATGGACTTCCGAAACAAACATGTCTCCTTCTCAAAATCAACCATAAGACATTTTATTCTTTTCATCCGATGAAAGAGACCATTTGCAAGTCTATTATACATGACAAAGCGCAGAAATCAGTTCTTAAAGCTGCTGCAAAGGAAGCCCACAAGATCCTCAAAAACACTTCTTCGATCAACAGACCAGCTAAAGCAAAGAGCAAAAGGATTTCAAAATCTTATGCTACAATCAGCATCATTATTCCAATGGATTTAAGGAACAAGGACGACGACACCATCAAAGAGAAGCTGCAAGTTACAATGGCTCTCTTTCTTGATATTTCGGCTTGGCAGGTCAAAGGCGGTGTGCTAGCACCAAGGAGCAAATTTCAAAGGTTCACATATGATCCACCATAAGTCATCATCCAAACAATAGTCAGGCTAATGACTAAAAATTAAGCGCTTGGTGGGAGGCAACCCACTTGTGAGTTTTCTATTACTTATCTTACTATTTTAATTATTTTTTTTGGTGTTTTTGAATTTTTAAAAATAATTACGCTTTTCAAAAAATTATAACTTTAACTTTATAAATTCAGTTAGACTTTTCTACTATTTATAAAATTATTTTCGTAATTTGTTATACTATTTATATATTTATTACGGATTTTTCGACAAAAAACATTTTTTGTGGCCAATGGAAAACATTTTCACCCGACATTGATGTTTTGTCAACCAGCTGGGTCGACACTCATCTCGAGACAACTCGAGTGAAGTCATGGTGTCGATCGACACCATCTTTAGTGTCGATCGACACACTTGCGAAATCAGGTAAGTGGTTTCGAATTTTGACTTAGTTCGATTAATATTTTCGTTCTTTTCTCGCCTCGAGATTTTTACACACGGGGACAGTGTTGTTTAAGTCTGAGGGAGGAAAATACTGATGTATTTGTCTTTGTCTTGATTTTTGGTCCAACATTTTGAAAAAATTGTTTTATTGATTCAAAATTGTCGAATTATGATCTTTTGCTTTGGTTTATTGCATTAACTTTGTCTTCTTAGTGACCATATTTGCAGAAGTAATTCCATATCAGACTAATGAAAAATCCAAAGGCCATTTAGTAGTACAAAGACACCCCTGTCTAGTTATGAGAAACCGAATGGTTGGAGCTTATTGCACATCTTCAACGTGATCAATGCAATAGGATTTGATTCTTCCATTAATGCTTTCCAGATTCAACAAGTAAGAGAAAGCATTTACTACTCTCCCTTTCGAAAAAGTGGACTTACTTTTTGGAAAAGTATTGGGGGTGTACCCATACTATTAGAAGCTTTAAGTTTTTACATGCAAGAAAGAGAAAAAAAATATACAAAGAAAGTCTCTATAAGTCTATGTAAATTTCTATATATATAGTATTAGTGTTACTCAAGTCTGGGGGAGTAGTGAATATTTCTGTTCAAGTGTGGGCTTGGCAAGCATCGAATGGGAAGAGAGTCTAGAACTTTTGAATGCATTGGGATCGGAAGAAAAGACAAGCTATGAAAATGGCATCGACTTCATAACTAGGATGTGGGTTTATTTGGAATGCTAAGAAAGTCTAAGGAGAAGTACATGGTGGTCTTGTTTGGATTAGTTTTGTAGATTGTGGCTTACGAGATGACTAAGTGGTGCAAGGTTTAAAGGGAAGGTGAGTTCAGTTGTTTTCAAACTTCTTTTACAGTTTTGTTCTGAGTTTGCTTGAGGGCAAAGCAAAGGCTAAGACTGGGGGAGTTGATATATCGTGGATTTTATGGTTTTTAGCCACGATAGAAAGTGTTTTATCGCGTCTTTTAGGTGTTTTCTAGTCTTTACTAGTATTTACAGGTTATATCGCATATTTGGTGATTTTGGAGCATTCTAGAGTGTTTTGGAACTTGTGGAGGCAAACTAGCAAATGATGATGCAGAACCAATCATAAGTGCTTCAAAGTTCATATCAGATGGAGGTCTTCCAGATAGAATTTTGATCTCATATTTTGACAAAGGATAGGAAATTGAGTTAGCTTCATTTTGGTGGTGGTTTCAACTCATTTTGATTCATGGTTGAAGAGATATGACCGTTTTAGTGAAGACATATCGTTCTGGCGAGCAAACAGAGTAGGCCGAGAATGGGCTTGGTGTTGAACGACACTCACAAAGGTGTCAATCGACACCCCTTCAAAAACAGCAAAGGAAACTTTTCTTTTATTGCACAAACCACCCCAGAAGTTATGGAAAGTTCATAGAAGACCCAAAACGTGTTTTGGGTGTATAAATACTTGCTTTTAGGTTTAGTTTTCAAAATCTTAAATTCTTTTGAGACTTAAGCAAGGGGATTGTTCCAGAGCTTTTAGGGAAAATATTATACTTATAGAGAAGATTTCTAAACCCTCTTTATTTATTTTATTGGAATTCTCTTTTCATGTCTACTTCTTTAATCATGTTGATTATTTCAATTAATATGTTTGAGTAGTTTGTTTATTAAGCTTAGGGGTAGTTCTGAGGTTCATGATGGACTGATAGTTTAGGATAATTGTTAGAGGAATCATATGTAGTTCTTCATCTAAATTTTTTTTTAATGTTTGTTCTAGCTTGATCACCTAGAAACTTGATTATAGGTTAATTAATTGATGCGACAACATAATTAATTGCTGGAATTATTTTAGATGAGCAAAATACCTATCTGCAAAGAAATTTGGTTTAAGGATTTTGTGAACTTGTTGAACTAAGGATTAATGCATGTTTTTATTCATAGAAATTGCAAAACAATTTGGGATTCTAGGATTTAGACATAGATTATCTTCACAACGATAGTTGGTTGATTTTACATTAGTGATTCATGTTCTAGAACAGTTCTTAATCATCCCGTAATTAATATTTCATCTATGAATTTCAGATTTCCCAAAGAATTATCCATAGCCTAGCTTTTGTTTTATTGAGTTAAAAACCTTTTCCAACAATTTTAATTAATAGTTAATTGTTAGTCATATTTATTTAATCTGTTTAGTGAAGTTTTAATACTTAAACTTTTAGGCAACCGAAAGTTCATGTGAATTCGATCCCTAAGTACTACAGCTAATTAATTGTGCTCTTGCAGTTAGCTCTTAATGTAAATTTGAGCATATTAGAAATTAAATATTAAATAAATATTATAACTCCAATATTAAGGGAAAACCCCTGAAAAATACACGAACTTTACAACTTCTGCAGAAAAATATACGAACTTTTTGTGTTGCCATATTAATACACGAAGTGAAATCCGTTTCCAGACTAATACACGAATTGAGAAAGTTTTATCTTCATGGCATCAAAATTAAATTTTGAAAATCCAATTTTTCCCTCATCATTCTTCTCCAAATCAATTTGTTTTTAAGTTTTGAATAAAACCCATAAATAAATATTTAAAAATGCAAAAAAATTTAAGATAAATTTTAAAATGTCCTATAATATTTTATAGAGTTTTAGAGTTTAGAATTTAAGGTTTATGGTTAAAATCCTAAAACATATGATATGAACCCTAAAACCTTAAAACTTAAACCCGAATACTTATTAGACACTAAAAAAAACCGTACAGATTTTCAACCCTATATCCTAAAATTTTAAACCCTAAATTAAAACTTAGGGTTTAAAATGGGTAACCCAATATGATTTATAACGTCTAGGGTTTAAATTTTTTTATTTAGGGTTGAAAATTTGTAGAATTGAGGTTTAGTATTTAATAAGTATTTGGGTTTAAGTCTTAAGGTTTTAAGGTTTATATTTTTAGGGGTTGGGGATTTAAACCATTTTTATGCTTTAGAATTTTAGGCTTTAGAATTTTAACCCTAAATCTTATATTCTAAACTCTAAAATCCTATAAAATAATATAGGACATTTTAAAATTTATCTTAAATTTTGTTACATTTTTAAAAATTTATTTCTGAGTTTATTTCAAACTTTAAAACAAATTGATTTGGGGAAGAATGATTAGGGCAAAATTGGATTTTCAAAATTTAATTTTGACACCGTGTATGAAAAAGACAAAAAATTTCTGTTCGTGTATTAATTTGAAAACGAAAATTCACTTCAAGTATTAATATGGTAACGCAAAAAGTTCGTTTATTTTTCTGGCAAAAGTTGTAAAGTTCATGTATTTTTTAGGGTTTTTTCCTATTAATAATTCATAAACATTAGAAAACTTAATTTTTAACTTTCAAAAAAAAATTATTTTTGAATTTATTTGGATTGTTTGAAAAACATACTATTATTTTTTATTATTAAATATTATTATTTTGATTAAAATATTAATATTTTATTATCAAAATTAAAAATTGATCTTCTTTGATTTAAACAGTCAAAAACAAGTTCGAAAATTAATATGAACATGCAATACTTATAATTGAGGTTTAGTGTTTAATAAGGATTTGGGTTTAAGTCTTAAGGTTTTAAGGTTTATATTTTTAGGAGTTTGGGTTTTACACCATTTTTATGCTTTAGAATTTTAGGTTTTAGGATTTTAACTCTAAATCTTATATTCTAAACTCTAAAATCCTATAAAATAATATAGGATATTTTAAAATTTATCTTAAAATGTTTTACATTTTTAAATATTTATTTCTGGGTTTTATTCTAAATTTTAAAACAAATTGATTTGAGGGCAAAATTGGATTTTCAAAATTTAATTTTGACACCGTATGAAAAAGACAAAAAAAATCGGTTCGTGTATTAATTTGAAAACGAAAATTCACTCCGTGTATTAATATGGTAACGCAAAAAGTTCGTTTATTTTTCTGGCAAAAATTGTAAAGTTCATGTATTTTTGAGGGTTTTTTCCTATTAATAATTCATAAACATTAGAAAATTTAATTTTTTACTTTCAAAAAAAATTATTTATGAATTTATTTGGATTTTTTGAAAAACATACTATTATTTTTTTATTATTGAATATTATTGTTTTGATTGAAATATTAACATTTTATTATTAAAATTAAAAATTGATATTTTTTTATTTAAACAGTCAAAAACAAGTTCGAAAATTAATATGAACAGGCAATACTTAAAAAATAAATTTGCTCAATTAAAATATTTGGAGAAAACACCCGCTATATGATTTATAACGTTTAGGGTTTAATTTTTTTTTTTTTTAGGGTTAAAATTTTTGTAGAATTGAGGTTTAGTGTTTAATAAGTATTTGGGTTTAAGTCTTAAGGTTTTAAAGTTTATATTTTTATGGGTTTGGGGTTTAAACCATTTTTATGCTTTAGAATTTTAGGCTTGAGGATTTTAACCCTAAATCTTATATTCTAAACTCTAAAATTCTATAAAATAATATAGGACATTTTAAAATTTATCTTAAAAATTTTTACATTTTTAAATATTTATTTCTGGGTTTTTTTCCAAACTTTAAAATAAATTGATTTGGGGAAGAATGATTAGGGCAAAATTAGATTTTCAAAATTTAATTTTGACACCGTGTATGAAAAAGACAAAAAAAATTTGGTTTGTGTATTAATTTGAAAACGAAACTTCACTTTGTGTATTAATATGGTAACGCCAAAAGTTCGTTTATTTTTCTGGCAAAAGCGGTTAAGTTCATGTATTTTTTAGGGTTTTTCCCTATAAATAATTCATAAAAATTAGAAAATTTAATTTTTTTACTTTCAAAAAAAATTATTTTTGAATTTATTTGGATTTTTTGAAAAACATACTATTATTTTTTATTATTAAATATTATTATTTTGATTAAAATATTAATATATTTTTATTAAAATTAAAAATTGATCTCTTTGATTTAAACAGTCAAAAACAAATTCAAAAATTAATATGAACAAACAATACTTAAAAAATAAATTTGCTCAATTAAAATATTTGGAGAAAACCCGCCCCCTTTATCCATCCCTTTCATTCTTCGTAGGTACATGGTAACACAGAACTACACAGTAAAAATTTATAATCAATGGTGAATGTTTTCCAGGCGGGCCGTCACAGGTTTTCCAAATTTATTGGATACCGTATTTTATTATATTTGGTTGTATTTTAAAGGAATTCTCAAATACGGTGCTATTCAATTGTGCATTTGGTTAAAATACATTAAAATACAATGTTATTCAATTGTGTATTTGTGTGATGGATTTTGAAATACATTAAAAGTAAGTGTTATTCAATATCTGATGGATTTTATTGTATTCTGATTTGGACGTATTCTCCTGATTGAATTATGAACAAAACAAATACATAGATTTTTCTTGTGTATTTGTGAATACACCATCGAGATAGACGAAAAAAAAAAGAAGAAATTTTTTTTATGAGTTCTTTCTTTGAGTTCTTCTACACATTCACTCGTTCTATTCATTGTAAGCGAAAAACAGTCAAGGAGTTGACTCTAGAGCTTGACGATGCAACCAGTAAGAGAAGAACATGGTGTTACTTCTTCTCTCCGCTGTGGTAGTCTCTCTCTCATATGTGACCTAGTCATACGGTGATTCCTTTGTTAGTTTCGATTTACTGCTTGATGTAACAAGCAAAACCTGTTCTTAAAGATGTCGCCTTTCTTCTTTTGCTCGTCTCTCATATACTCCGTAATCCCTCAACGCCCTTTTACTGCTTCTCACTCTCCAGCTTCAATTTTATCTTCCAGTGGCTCAGAATCGCAGGTTCTCAGTTTTCTGAAACAAAAGGAAAGAAAGAAAGATGTTAAAATGATCGCTTATACCAGAACTATTTATGTAACTGACATAAAATATATTTAGAGAGTTTCAGTTTTCTATTTGCAGCATGGTGCATTAAAAGGAGGGAGGAACAATACTTACAAAATCTCTAGTTTTGTTACAATTCTCAATCACAACATGTATAGAACCAGAAAATTCATTTGAACTAAGAGAATTGTAGAAGAGATAAATTCCATCAAAAGAGAAATGATAGTCTAACATGGTAAAGAGAAAATCTAGACTTAGTAAACCAATTTTCTTAGGCACAGGGCAGACAATGAATTGATCATGAAGGTCCTATGTGATTTAAAGAAGAGTCAAATACATTATGAATTGAAGAAGAAGGTTATATATATGCATTGCAAACTCACAGCATTTCAGTCGAGTCAAATTTGCAATTGCAGGAGGCTGGAAACCTTTGAGAGAGTTTTTACTCGGATTCCTGAAAAAAAAAAAAAGGAATGATGTTGTTTAACCGAGTTACAACAACCTATCCATAAAACAGAAAGAAAGGAATCAACGGAGACCTACCCAAGTCTCCACATGAGGGATCAAAAAATAATTATGCACACTGACATGTAGACTGTAGTGTTTTGAAGAAGCTTCTTGAATGTCAAATGTTAGAGCAAGAATGAGTGGAAAAAAAGCCAACCTTTGATTTTGTTCCTCCTTCGATGCTCGTAGATAAAGACTGAAACAAAGAATATCACAAATAATGCAAGAACAACATTTGCATAAACAAACCAACGAATTTATAGGAGCGATATCGACTCTGAAATGGAAAAAGCTTGTTATAGAGGAGATATTATTATCTACTCCTAAATAACTTCTTCCTTCTAAGTCATCATTCATCTAATATTGACACATAAAGTCCTCAAAATTAGAGAACTGCAGTATATGTTTGTACAATCCAATGAACATACGACATATGTGCTAGAAAATTGCAATCTTTTAACAAAGCAACACAAACAAATTGAGGATCCACAGAACTTTAGATCGATTAAGAAAAGGCACCGCACAGTACAGTTGCTCCATTCTCTATTTGATACTATCCACTCTAGCAAAACAATCTGCATGCAAATGCCAATTTTGATACGCACATGGATTGCCAAAATGTAGTGAGAGTGATTTCAATCAAAGAGCTGAATATATACCTTCTTGAGCTTCTGAAGGATGCCAGCAACCGAACCACGCAGTGCGTCATCTCGGAGGTGCAACACGTCGCGGGTGACTCGAGGGACACAAAGAAAAGCGTCTCCGCTCAGCTCTTCGAGAGACAATCCAATCTCCTCGGAGGCAATTTGGAGCTTCGATTCCAGACTCACCAGGTGTTTCTCAAGCGGGTCATCCTAAATTCCTAACTCGATCTCACAAAGATTCGACTTCTCACACATCACTCCAAATCTATTTTGATTCTCCAAACACTCAATCTCTCTCCCGATGCTGGTCATGCGGCGTTAGGGTTCAACGAGTTGTTAGATTCGAGCTCGACGAGGAGAAGAAAGTTCAGTACAAATAGTGTGGATCGACGAAGGAAGAGATGAGCTGCCGATATTTTCACTAAAAATAATATCTTTTTTTATATTTTAAAATGGTTTCCAAATACAACCAAATACATTGAACTACATACCAAAAAAATTCATAGCAGTTATACTGAATACACAAAACTACACTGAAATACTATTGAAATACACAAAAATACATTGAAATTCAAATACTTTAAAATACATTAAAACACAAAGTTCAATAACCCCTTCTAAGAGTAGATCTGTCATTAATTTTAAACATCTGTAATTTGACGAACTGATCACCTAGTGAGAACTAATCCCCTTCCTCCTTGGATCCACATTTACCAACTCCATCGCGCTAGGGTTTCTGGTTTCCTCCTAGATCTCGGCCTCAGATCAAATGTCAGAAGGGTACGCAATCGAGCTGTATTTCGACCCCGCCCTGGAGAACCAAGTCCTCAAAGCTTGGAACGTTTTTGCTCGGCGTCAAATCAGCACCAAGTTGATCAACACGGAGTCGCGCCCACACATAACCCTATTCTCCACTTCCTTCGTCGACTCAACGAAGCTCGAACCCATCATCAAGGCCTTCGCATCGAGGCAGGAGCCACTCTCGCTCTCCTTCTCCTCAATCGGAAGCTTCTCAAGCGACAACAACCTACTATTCCTCTCGCCCACACCCTCTCTCTCGCTCCTCCAGCTCCAGCTTCAGCTATGCGATGCGATCAAGAAAGAAGGTGTTGAGATTGGTGAGGATTATCGTCCCGATTCCTGGGTTCCCTTTTGTCCTGTGGCTCTCGAAGTGCCTAAGTCGCGTATGGCCGAGGGTTTCTCCGTTTTGAGGGATTTGAAGCTTCCTGTCAATGGTTACGCCATGGATATTGGTCTTGTTGAGTTTTCTCCTGTTCGTGAACTCTTCGCCTTTGCTCTCGGTAACAGTTTGGAGTCTTGATATCATTTCTTTTGCTGTATTGTGTGTCTCCTCTCATGATTTGTTTATGTAATTCCCCCTTGTTTAGAATATCTATGTTAACAATTGGTTTCTGAGGATTAGTTTCACGAATTGCTATTTATCTCTTCTCAATTCTCTGTGTACAAATGTTTCGAGCATCTCTCATATGATCTCGTACTTGCTGGAACACTTTGGAACCCATGTTTGGTACATAAATGATTACCTATTCTGTTTCTCTTACAGATTATGTTTCTGCTACATTTAGTTCATGCAGTTCTGGTGCATACATCTCGACACCTAACTGCTTGGCTTGGCTTCGCTCTTCTGCAGATGAGCTTTACGATCGAACTAGCTATGTCGTTGATCTCAGTGTTTTTGTTTGTCTTGCTGGAAGCCGTTTTTCTGTTTGTATCTTGCAGGTTTTAACAGTAAGAAGATTGAGAGTTCTATTGAGTATTGTGTAGCCTGATATGTGTAACATCAAATATTCTAGAAGCCATAGTGAAAATCACACCAGTCATATACTTATTCATAAGGTATAAGAATGTTCGTGCATTGTGTGTTTAAATGTTTATCCACAAATCATTCATCTGGACCGTCTAATTATCGCCATCAGAAATTCGTTCCATGAATCAATTGGCCCGGGCATACACCAGTGGACGCAATCATTGTAACCTTTCATCCATTTATTTCCCCAATAACCATTTGGATGCCCATCTGGTCTCATCAGCATAACCTTTGTCATATCTAAAATGGCAAACTTCTTTGCCTTTTTGTCCCGTCTTGTTATATCTTCAAGCTGTGCAATCTGAGATGTCCTGATCTTCATCTCGTTGTTTTGCAGGTCAATTTGATTTTCACCAAAAGGACTCGTCCTACTGCATGCTCCTCCGGTATCCCAACTCCCATTCTCGAAATGTGCAGGTGAAATAGTTCTCAGGACGGTCAGTAAATCACTTTTACAGTGCTCACACTCATCGATATACTTGAACACAGCTTTATAAACCAGTTTAAACCCTTCTTCTGGGCTAATCTGAGTCATGTTTGGTAAGTTACAGTAGATGCAACCAACAGACTCATCTCCCCTGTGTATAAATATTGGTCTGAAGAACCAATGAGCAGCTGAGACAATAGCAATGTCTGTATTCGGCAGACCATTGGCCCACCCTTCGTCGATCTTGTTAATGTCTAGATCATACAATCCAGTTCCTGTCTTGTTACTGTCCTTTCTCTCTTGTTCCGCCACAAGAAACTTAGTCCAAGAGGTTGACAAAGTGAAATCATGATTTCGAAAGTACCAAATCCTGTTTCTGTCTTCTCTATCCTTATAGATGTCCTTTGGAATTTCTTCCTGCACAAGGAAACCCAAGCTTTAGCAAAAGCAAATAATTATTCTCAAATCCTTCTTAAAGACAAAGCAACAGTTATATCATCTCCTCAACCATATACCATCGACAACAAGCAGAGAAGAGATTCCATATGGTTCCTCGCCACAGAGTCACCAATAAAATTCATCTTCTTGCCCCGAACCATGGCGAGAAATTTCTTGGGGTTAAACCTGGGAAGGTCGCAGCCATGGGGTTTCCATTTCCAGAACAAGAAATCTCTGTCTGGTCTTCCGTGTTTTATGCAGTTCTTCGAGTCAGGAATTGTAGAACAGCTTGAATTCGTGTAAATAGATCCTCGTTTATCTGGAACCCAATGCCCCTCGAATAATTCACACTCAGGATCTAACCAAACCACAACAACAAACACTAACGAATCAATCAAAGTTTCCAATGGTTAATTCTTTACGAAGTTGAATGTTTCAAAACAACAGCAAAATGCTGGACTACTTAAATATATTTATCATATATACTATTTCAGAGTTCACAAAAACAAAGATATTGCAAATGATCCATTTTATGTTTTTACATATTCTTTGGTTTACCTTACCGATTTGAGGTTGGAGGGAGAGAAAATTTCGATCGGAAATCGATTTGAAAGGATTTTGACGAAAAACGAAGAAACCGGTTAAGAAGAGCGTTATACAGAAAGAAGAAAGGAGCAATGGCGTAGATCTCCGTATGTTCCATCTCTCTGAGTGACCACGGAAAATTGGTGATGATGAAGATTTCATCGTTGCATGTCGATCATCCCAAGAAACATACCCACGCATATTTGCATACATAAGGGTGAAGGAGAGAGATATTTCTTTTAATCTATTTCCTTAAACTGTAAATTTGGCAGTTAAAATTGAAAGATCTAGGAAAGGAAGGAGAATCAGGTTAATTAATAGCAATGGCGATTTCATTGTAATTTGCTTTGAAATTTTTGAAAAGAAGGCAGTTTTTATAATTTCCTTGCGTTTCCATTGATAATGTAACTGTAGCCGTCAAATTAAGACACGTGCCATGCGACGAGGGGATGTTAGTTTGCATGTGAATTCTGATGTGGTAAGTCTTTTACATCAAACTACTAACTGGGTTACTGGATGTGGTATTTTTTTTGTTATATTTTAGATACATTCTTATGTGTTATTCAGTTATGTATTTGGTAAAAATATATTAAAATACGATGCTATTTAATTGTGTATTTGTTTGATATATTCTCAAATACGTTAAAAATATATGTTACTCAATATTTCTTGGATTTTATTATATCTTGGGTCGCGTGTACCTTTCTTACGGTAAAGATGCGATCCAAGATGGTCGTTCGTCAAACGAAGGTGATTAGACGAGCCAATACATACGCATGAATCCCACGAGCCATGGACAAGAAAGCGCAAACCAAATGCTTCACACAGTTTGTGGGTTTCGTTCCTCTGTGTGTGACGCGAGCTGGAGGAGTGTCGCAAGTCGCGTCTTGTGCCCTTGGAGACAAAGATGCGAACCATGATCATCCGAAGATGCTTCTTGCGAGCTAGGACGATATGGTGAGTTGCGGGTTCAAAGAAGATGCGTCCCAAGATGATCGTTGTTCATACTATGACTTAGTTGATTATGATCTTGATGATCATAGTGCATTGGGCGATCCGGTTAAGTCTTCCTCCGGATGCTTTAGCATATAGTGATGATAATGATCTAATTCTTAGTTTGGATATTCAGCATATAGTGGTGACAACATCGCTAGAGACGATGCTTATAGTGATAGGGATGACTATGATAATGTTAGTGATGATTGCCGTAGCAATAGCGATAACGGAGATCGCAGCGTCAGTCTTAATGATGATGTGGTTTATGATGATCCATTATCTCCGATAGCAAATGAGGTAGGAGTCGTGGTTTACATCAAGGTATCCAATTCTTAGATATCAAAGCCTAGATAAGAAAGTTTGATGCCTATTCTGCCAAGTTTAGATTCTCGATGGAAGAGATCATGACTGTCCCCTCTGGACAATGTATGCTATGAGAGGATGAGGCGTTTGTCGAGAGGACTGAGATGGTAGATGTCCCAATTGTTGCACGGGATGTGATGGATGAGGGTACATCGGTAAAGATCATTGTTGTTGATTGTGTCCCTGTTGTTTTAGTCTCGGCACATGGTTGCGTTTTGAAACTTGTTTTCTTTTATACCTTGATGACTTCATCCGTGTCCATAGGCTTAGATGAACTTGATGCATTTGCGGATATGCTTTTGGTTGCTTGAGTGTGATAACTCAATTTATGATTTTGTTGTCGGATAATGCTTTTGTTAAATGACTTGTAATAAGTTTGTTGTTTTGCACTAATTAAGACCTTACAACTACAATGTCAATGTAGTGGTTAAGGATCGAT
>OVAP01004798.1:0-13945 GCA_900406295.1 Aurinia saxatilis | reverse complement strand
TAGTTTAGAAATTTTGTGAGCAAATAAGAGTAGTTGAGCACTGCGTCCTATATGAGTGCTAAAGCTTTGACATTCCAGATTCCTTTAAAAAAATAAAAGCAAAAAGATGTTCACGATCTAGTATCAATGATACTAACAGTAGAAAAACAGAAAGGAGGGATGAGAAATGGGAGAACCAATGCCATAACATAATAGTCTCCATGCATGCCTTTGAAATGCACTCTAGGGACTCCATGGCTACCACTCAAGCTATCCTCATTCAACTGCAATTTAGATAAAATTCAAGAAACATATCGAAAACATAGACGCGAAACATCACACACAATCTGATTCTCAATGTAGAGTAAACAACACACAAACATCTAATCTCACTGATTTCTTAAAATGCTCTACATCGAAATATCTGCAAACTCGTTGAAAAAATAAAAACACAAACTCTTGATCAGTAACTCGAATAAAAAAAAACAGAGAAATCAGAGCTTTGGTTTCTTTGATCTCAAGTACACTCTATCCTTGACAGAGCTTGATAAAAATCCAGGCCATGTGGCAAAGGACCCATGTAAAGAGAAAAAGTAATGAGTAACCTGTATTCACAAATGCAACTGTTCTCGTTGGCTCCAGAATCTATAAATATTGTAGAGTAAGGAGGTGGAGCTTAAACTGAAATGCTTGTCTATCTAACTAAAGCACTAAAAAATCAGAAGTAGCAATAAGATTTTCATCGGGAATTTGGCAAAAAAAATCCCAATTTTTCAAGAATGGCTAAAACAGATCCGAATTTTTGGTGTGGCTAAAAAAACACTTAAAATTTAGACGCTATTAAGAGAAACGACATTGTTTCTTCTTTATAAATCAAAGGGTTTATAACCACTGAGATATTAAAACTTTCGAGTATTCATGGAGCAGACGTTATTATATTGTATTCGAAGGTTAAATGAACCAAATCGTAGAAGCCCCAAATAACTATTGTCGTTGAAAGATATAAAATGTCACATGAACCCTAATTTCTCAGAATCGAAAATTGATTTGGGGCTTTTCCTATATACTGAAAAACCCTAGAAATCTGTGATTCGTCCTCTGTAACAGGTTCGATTGACTCGTTTCTTGTTGGACTGTAGGAAAATGAATTCGGAAAGTGAAGATTCGTATGTCAATACAATGAGAATTCGTAGATTTCCGATGAAATGCGAATGTGGGCGCAACTAGGCCTGGGCAAATTATCCGGATCCAAAGTACTGAACCGAACCCGACCCAAAAAAATGGACCCGAATCCGAACCCAAACCTATAAAATACCCGAACGGGTGCTAAACTCCTATATCCGAAAAACCGAACCCGTACCTTAACCGAATCGATACCCGAACAGGTACCCGAAAATATCCAAAATACCATTATATACCTATAATATTATCTATATTTGAAGTTAATATAACTAATTTATCCAAAATTACAATTCTAAATATGAAAATATCAGTTTTTTTTTATCAAAATAATTGAAATATCTATTATAACCAAAATATACAAATTTATTAGTTACATTTATCAAAATTTAACAAAAAATTATTCAAATTTAACATTTTTATATTATTTATATTTATTTTCGGGTATCCGAACCCGAACCGAACCCGATCCGAACCTATAAAATACCCGAACGGGTGCTATACCCCTTTACCGAAAAACCCGAAAACCCAAAAAACCCGAACCGAACCCGAACGGGTATCCGAACGCTCACCCCTAGGCGCAACAGTGTAATCAAAACGTCAAAAACGAAGAAACATCCCGGAAGACCGTTCTTCATATGTCCTACTTTTGGAGATGTAAGTTTTTATAAGCTTTGGTAGTCGAATTTTAGGAATTGTAATTTTTGCAATGTTTCTGTACAGGGTCACTTGTTTAAATGGGTTGAGGAAGACTAATCTCAACTCCGCTACTTCCATCTCCTTTCGTCTTTGACTGATGCAAACTCCGAGGAGGACTAATCTCAACTCCTTTTCTCGTGAATTTCGCCTTAGCCATCTCGAAACTCAATTTCCCAAATCGATTTGGGAATTCTGGGATATTAGGGTTTTTGTTTTCTTCCCAAATTGAGGAGAAGAATCGAAGAGAGAAGAGAATAAGATCCTCTTTGATATCCCCTTAGATTTATTAAACTCCGATACCAGGTAATAAAGTTTAGTGTATTCCACAAACTTACGAAAATGTCACTTGCCTTAATAGCTAAAATCTCCTCCATATCATACAAGGTCACGAGTTCGAATTCTAGTGATCGATAATTTTTTGTACAAATTAAGACTTTCAAAACGACATCGTATGACTTAATACCCGTAGTAACCCTCGATTTAATGGCCTCTAAATTTTCTGTTAAAAAAGATAACGGCGTGCTAATTTGGCAAGTCAACCATAAATTATTGAATAAAGTTTGAAAGTCAACAAAAATTTAGTATTTTTTTGATCAGGACTAAATTCGGATCTGTTTTGGCCATTTCTAAAAAACGGAGAGTTTTTTTTGCCGAATTTCCGATTTTCATCAGTTGTCTTGGTCAAGCCTAATTGCATAAACAAATGCCATTGCTGCCATCTCTTGCGTTTATTGTGCAAAATATTAATCTTAATCTATATTTTGCACAATCTTTTATGCAGGGCTTGTCTATCTAACTAAAGCACTGCATAAAAAATTAGAAATAGCAATAAGATTTTCATTGGTTGTCTTGAAATTTAACTCAGTCGTTTTCTTTTTACGCTTTACCATCTTTAAAAATATAATCTTTTAATTCATATTCACAACAAATGGTATCGTAATGTCATACACAATGTTAAGAGATACTTGAATATAATTTTGTGATTTAATAGGTTGAAAGATCTTAGTCTTTGGCACCAGTGGGTGGAAGATGTATTGACGAAACATAAGATGACGAATTCATTTTTAGAGACAAATCTAGAATTGATCTCACGAGATAATTGGAAAGATATATAGGATAAAAAAAATTTCAATGATTCGTCTCTGTCATTTGGACGATATTACTCATTAAGTAAAGGATCTTAAATCTTAGATATACATAAGTCATTTCCTTGTAAATCATATTCCAAAACATAGTTTGTACGTAAATGCTAACAATAAAATAAAGATAAATTTTAAGAAATACTCTTTCCCTTATACCTTTTTCATTATGTACCTTTCAAAAATATCACATTTATCTTTTAAAAATATGGTTTTTTAGATTTAGAGTTGATTTAAGATTTAATTTAGGGCTTAAATCTTGTAGGGTTGGGGTTTAGTGCTTTACAAACTATTTAGGTTTATATTTGAGGTATTAGGATTTATATTTTAAGAGTTTTGGATTTATTAAAGATTAAAGAGTTTAGAATTTTAAGGCTTAGGATTTTAATACTAAACCCTAGTTTCTAAATCCTACAATCCTACAAAACATTATAGAATATTTTTAAATATTTAAAATGATAATTTTGATTGAATTTAAATTGAAATTAATATATTTTTTTAAATAATAAAAAAATGATATTTTAAAAAATGTGCATCCAAAAAAAAATATTTTTGTGATTTTCTCAACAATAAAATAATAATATGTGCTCTAAGTCGGGTAGATGTTAATTTGGAGGATAGAGAAATAACCGTAATTTAACCAGGACTTGTAGCCTAGCGGTTGTGCTATGGCTGTCACTGTGTTACCACCTGGGTTCGAGCCCAGCATAATGCAAAATTGTTGTTGACAAAAAATAAAAAATAAAAAATAACCGTGATTTTTCTTATGTTTCTCGCCTCCACCGTATGTAACAAGGAGATGATAAATGGTTTTTGAATACTCACTTTTATTACATCGAGTAAATCATTGTTAATAGTTTTGTATACTTAATTTCATAAACTACGATTGCAGATTTTTAAAATTTCTAGCAAATTTTTTATGGTAAAAATCCTGAAAAATATATTACCTTTACAACTTTTGCCAGAAAAATACACGAACTTTTTGCGTTTCCATATTAATATACGAAATGAAATTCGTTTCCAGATTAATACACGAACTGATTTTTTTTTGTCTTTTTCATATACGGCGGCAAAATTAAATTTTGAAAATCTATTTTTGCCCTCATCATTCTTTTCCAAATCAATTTTTTTAAGTTTTGAATAAAAACCCAGAAATAAATATTTAAAAATGCAAAAAAATCTAAGGTAGATTTTAAAATATCCTATAATATTTTATAGAGTTTTAGGGTTTAGAATTTAGGGTTTAGGGTTAAAATCCTAAAGCATAAAATTCTAAACACTAAAAAGCATGTTAGATCCTAAACTCATATGATATAAACCCTAAAACCTTAAAACTTAAACTCAAATACTTATTAGACATTAAAATCAAATCCTACATATTTTCAACCCTATATCCTAAAATTTTAAACTTTAAATAAAAAACAAACATACTGCTTTCCTTTTGAAAGCACAATTTCGCTTAAAGTAACATGTAACATTGTAACTTTCAAGGGGTAAAACAGTATAAGAAATTTGTTGGAAAACTTCGAAATCTGCAAACATACTTTATAAAAGTGAGAATAAAAAACTATTAAAATGATTTACTCGATGTAATATCAACTATTTCCTAGATTTTTGGATTCTGAATACTAATTTTCTATAATTTATTTTGTTCTTTTTCTCTTGTGGACTTAGTGAGCATTTAACACCATATTGTTTTCCTTTTCAGTGAACATTTAACAACTAAACTTTCTCGCTCCAGTATGATTGTCATAGTTCAAACGAGTGTCTCAAATTTAGAATAAAGGGAGAACAAATTTCTTTGGTGCCGCTTCCGTCTAGAAGTATAGTTTGTTACAGATCAGTTTTCTTTTTCATCTTTTATTATATTAAACTAAAGTGAGAAACAAGGTGGAATACAAACCGGTGTGAAAAAACCGTAATCGAAGACTAGATTATCGAACTAAAAGAAGTCCTCAGAGACAAAAGTACAAAAGCAAAGCAAATTGAAAAGGAAAACATATCCAAACCTAAAAACATTATGAATAAAGCAAAGCTGGAACTGAACAACCAAAGCTCACTAACAAAGAACTCGATTTATTGAAGATTTAAACTATCCGGTGGAACAAAGAATGTCCAATCACCGAGCAGGAAGTCCTCCTATAGCAAATTACATCTACCACCCAATTGAAGTGAGTAGGGTATTAATCCGTCAAGACGATTCTGAACACACGAAATGTTTGTAATTGAATTCCAAAAACGGTCAAGTCAAAGAAGGATGCCTTTTGGAAGCCAGAGTAGTACCCGTTGACAAAAGAAGACCTCGATCAAGTATAAACTATAGAGACTTCACCGGGATAACACCGCTGCTGAACAAGATGGTACTCGATCGAATCCGGAATAATCACAGACAATCCCAATAGAAACATAACTTTGGAAGTGAAAAAGACCAACAAATCCAAACAACGTATGAACCAAGTTTAAGAACGAATTTATTTACCCATAAACGAAGGTCGACCTATTTGAAGAAAACAGAGGCACGCCAAAGAGACATGTAAATTCCTTATGGAATCCAAAACGGCGAAAGGAGATATAACTCAATAAAAAAATCTGACTGTGAAGAGTTGTGCTTGGTTCTATGCTTTATAATTAGATTCTAGTTAAGTAGAAACTAAAAGACACAGAATTTGTTCACCCAGAGTTCCCGTCCTGGTACTCTCTGGGGTGGGAACTGTCTCCCACAACTGCCTCCACTATAAGAAAGAGATTACAACGCTCTGACTTGTTCTCTTGTTTTACAGGTAAAACACCAGAGAACCCTAGAGCAAGAATAAAACTGCGTTACAATATATCGAAGACCTCTTCTTTAGGGTTTACTAACTCTTACGATATATAGCTACTGCATTCTAGGTTATTTGCAACTAACCGAGAATACTTTGTAATTGGGCTTCTCTTCTTTATCTCTTATATGGGCCTGATAATCTGATGGACCAAAGTCACATAAAACCCAACACTGACACTTAAATTGGACATGAAAAGGATCAGTCAAATCGGTAAATGTTCGCAGCCAAAGCCACACCATGGTCCAAAGATGATAAATCTCTCAGTCTCATATGAGTCCAAAACCATCTCATCTCCTCTTTAGTATTTAGGATACCACAAACCGATAAATATGAAAAAAAAAAAATCAAATAAAAGAGACCGGCGACGATGCTAAAAAGACCACCAGTTACCTGTCTAAATAAACAATTAAGGCTCTAACTGGTGGCCATTATAGGAACAAAAGGAATGATGAAGAATAAGAATGATAGGAATGAAAAGGAACAAAATTTGAGGAATGAAAAAGAATTGTAAAAAAAAAGTGGTTTTTTTTGTTCCTCCTCGAATTTGATTGGGAATATTTTTGTTCAATAATTCTCTGCAGGATGAGGAATGAAGAGGAACGAAGAGGAATCAGAGAACCAAAAGTTCCTTACAAATGGTGTAATTTTTAAGGAATGAAAATGAATTCAGTATTCCTCTTCATTCTTTTCCATTTTAGTGGTCACCATTTTAGAGCCTAAGTCTACATCTAAAACCAGTAGTAGGGAAAAATTAGAGAATCAAATTACTCTGTTTATTCAGATAACAAGATGAATTATACTAAATCTGTTATAGAATCGTTTATACAAGTGTTTTCAAAATTTGTAATAGAAAAATAAATGAGACTAAAAAAAAGAAGTACACTAATCGATCTAACAATGAATGATTGAAATAATTAATTAGAGCCAATTATGTACCCCAACTGTAATCCTAATAATGCTGAAAAATAATTAATTTATTCACAAATGATCTTTCCCCCTCCTCTCTTTTCTTTCTTTCTCCAACATCACACCAACAACAACAACAGACATTACACATTACACATTACACATTCACGATTTAATTCATTTTGTTATTCTTTAAATGTGATTCGATTTACAAAATAAAAAAGATATAAGCAAAAAAGCTTCCAAAGAATCAACTTTACACTTTTGAAAAACTAGGAGAATTCTTGTTCGTCACTTTCTCTCTTTCTTGTTTCTGGGTTTCTGAGAGAAGAAATGGGGTTTTATGATGGAGATAGAAACTCCGTAAATGTTGCATCTCCGAATGTTGAGGAAGGCTACAAGGATCCGTTAATCAAAACCCGTTTGAAAAAATTGATTCTTTACATGGGTTTCGCTTGTTTCCTCCCTGACCGAAGCAGAGCTAGCTCTCGTGAGCAGAACAAAGCCTTGCTTCTTGCGGAGACAGGGCCGAAGCTTATGGTCTCAGACTCACATTCTGCACACTCGTCCTTTAGGTTTAGTCTCTGCTCCCAAGTGGAGCTTGAGAAGATGAGAAGGGAGCAACCGTCGTCGTCCTCTGCTGGATCAGCGACTGTTCTGCTAGTGAATCTGGAGAGTGAGACACAGAAATCCACGGAGGAGATGAATTGGTCGAGGGCTCTCTCGCTGGAGAAGAGCATTTCTCCGGTGGCCAATACTTTGATCCGGTTTAGTTACAGAGAAATCGTCACCGCCACTCGCAATTTCTCCAAAGGTAAATTCTTGATTTGGAAACTTTGACAAAAAGGATTCTTGAAATGGAAAAAAACTTGATGGCTTGGATTCTCTATTGCAATTTGGTTAGGGAGCGTGTTGGGAAGAGGAGCTTGCAGCTATGTGTTTAGGGGGAGAATGGGGATTTGGGGTAAAGCCTTGGCCATCAAAAGACTTGATAAAGAAGACAACGAGTCCCCAAAGTCGTTTTGTAGAGAGTTGATGATTGCAAGCTCTCTGCACAACCCTAACATTGTGCCTCTTCTAGGCTTCTGTATAGATCCCGAACAAGGCCTTTTCTTAGTGTATAAGTATGTCTCTGGTGGTAGCCTTGAACGCTTTTTACACGGTAATTACATGCCACCATATTTCATCCCTCTTCTCACTCCTTGGATCCCAATTTGTGTTGTGATTGATGGTTTTGCTCACTTTCCGAATTAGATAAGAAGAAGAAGAAGATGGGTAACAAGACCTCCTTATGTCTACCCTGGTCAACAAGGTACAAGGTCGCCTTAGGCATCGCAGATGCCATAGTCTACTTACATAATGGCACCGACCAATGCGTTGTGCATCGAGACATCAAACCCTCCAATATTCTTCTTTCCTCCAACAAAAAGCCAATGGTAAAAAAATACTTGGACCACTTTTTGGTAATTGATCAGCATAAAATTGTCCTGTTTTAACTGCAATTCCTTTCTTTCTTTCAGTTGTGTGATTTTGGGTTGGCTACTTGGACAGCTGCACCATCTGTTCCTTTCCTCTGTAAGACCGTCAAAGGCACTTTCGGGTATCTAACTTGAAAACCTTCTGATGCCATAAATTCATTCCTATGGATCTAAAAGTGTCATCAATTTGGAACTTCCTGCAGTTATCTAGCTCCTGAGTATTTCCAACACGGCAAGATATCTGACAAGACTGATGTTTACGCGTTTGGTGTCGTGTTGCTTGAGCTAATTACTGGGCGGAAGCCGATTGAAGCAAGAAGACCATCTGGTGAAGAAAATTTGGTAGTTTGGGTATGTCCATCTTCTTTTTGCGTCTTTCCTTTGTAACTACTAGTAAACCAACCTATTGACTTTGGTAGTTGCAGCAACATTAAATTCCACTTCTGCAAATGGAAAGGTACTCCTAATTTCTAACCTAGAAATGTCAGTTCATTTGTGGCTGGACCAGCTAAGTTCTGGTTTAGGTCAAGCTTGGTAGAGCTAAAAATTCTGGTTCAAGAGAGCATCAACCTCTCTAAACTGTACAAGGTTTAGACTAATGTACCAGAATCCGTACTTCTGAATAAAATAGGGATGGTCAAGTGTCGTTCAAAGCTTATATTTGTCTAATAAACATTCCAGTTTCACTTTTGTTTTCATGAATGGCTCAGTCGTATCAGGAGAATATATTTGGGATCGCTTCTGAAACAAACTTTTGTTGATGTTTTTTGCAGGCGAAACCATTGCTGCACAGAGGGATGGAAGCTGTAGAGGAGTTGCTTGATCCGAGGCTGACGTGTACAAGAAAAAATTCGGCTTTGATGGAGCGTATGATCCGAGCTGCAGCAGCCTGTGTGATCAATGAGGAGTCCCCTAGACCCGGGATGAAGGAAATTCTTTCAATCCTAAAAGGCGATGAAGGAAAAATAGAGCTAAGGAGGTTTTCAAGTAGGAAAAAAACAAATATATCCGGTACTACTGACTGTTATCCGCACTTACAGAGGACGAAATCTGAGATGAAAAGTCATCTTGCTCTTGCAATGCTCGGGGTAGCAGAATTTGAAGATGATAGTCTTTTGTAGATCAAAAGTGTAAGTATCAGTGATTTACTGTGTGTAAATGTTTGTAATCAGCTTCCGGCTTAGATGTTATTCTCTTCTGGTTTTCCAGTTTTCTTATACAAAGGGGTAAGGTCTAAAGTTTCGGTTTCGGGTGCATGTATGGATTTACGCATATAATAAAGGAAAAATATCTATGGTTTAAACGAGACATTTATGGATCCTAAAAGTAGCCCCCACGTAGTAATATTCAAGGGCTTCTGATCCAGTGTGTTTCCAAAATCAGTACAAAACAAATAAAACTGGAATGGGGTACAGCCTTATCTCAGAAGCGCAAAGGTAAGTTAGACCACAGGAACTTGAGCTTGTGAAGCAGAGGCCATTTACTAGGACCAGGGATGATCCTGAGCTCGAAAAAATTAGAGGTTGCAGCTAATCGGTATGGAATCAAACCATAGGAGAATCAAATGCTTAATGTGAAGAAAGAGAAGCTTACCTTCGGTCTGTTTCTGATATGTGTGATCTACAACTGAATCAGATTTACCCTTGCCTCCGCTATTTTTCTTTCTTTTGACATCTCCATATTCCTAATTCAGTAAAGTAGAGAGAAGTATTCGAAAATGTACCTCTTGAGTTGTCATCAGACAGGCTAGTTTGGTTAGCTACTAGCATAAAATGTTAAAGACAATGAAAGGATACATCAAACAGCTAGCTATATTACAACAACAATTACAGATTAGAAACAACAAAAATTGAATCTGCTGAGTAGATTGTCTCTCATATTGGTACTTTGCTCTTAGACAACAGTTTTCAGTAGTGCCTCAAGTACAGCTTCTTTCGTTGGAAGCGCTGGGATCGCACCTCGCTCTTTTACAGTTAAGGCCCCACACGCATTCGCAAACATTAGAGCCTCCCTCAGTCGCTCTTCGTCCTGAGTCAGGTTTTTTTAGTTATTTTGTTATTGTGGTCATATCTTTCATAAGAACAAGCTATGAAACTGCTATATTAAACCAATTGATCAAAACAGAGAGAGTTGATTGATGGAGAGACTCTCCACTATTCTCAACCAAACCCTAAACATCCACAATCGCCAACAATCTGCCGTGACAGCCTTATAAATCTACATCCTCACTACCACCTCTATAACCATTTCAACACCGCTATAAACTGCGACATCCATGATCCACTCCTAGGTTGGTTTTAGTGCCTGAACTTCCTCAAGTAGATCCATTCTATACCTTAAAATGACAATAATGAAAGGGGTTACCTGAAGCAAGGAGAGATCATGTGCTAGTTGCGATAGTACTCCCGCAACAAACGCATCCCCAGCACCTGTTGTGTCCACTACTTCCACATTTAATCCTCTCACTCTACCGCTAAAATTCTGTAAATTAGAGAGAGATGTTAAGTGCCATGATCTCACATTGTTGTATAAGACTTTTTTTTTCTTTTAACGCCATTAACCGTCAGTAAAAAATGCTATGGATATATTATGGTATGCTTTAAGTTGGACAAATGTCTTGAACTCAAAAGGAAGAGAAGGACCTCCCACCTTGGTGTAATACCGACAGCCTTCAGGGCCTTCCGTGACTAGGAGTAGTTTCAGCTTAGGATGGAACAATTTTCGGACGACGGCATCATCATATGGATCTTCTCCTTTGGTTAGAAACTCGATCTCCTCTTCGCTTATCTTGATTTTTTTTTTTTTTTTATCAAACAGAGACAACAAGTTTCAGTTGAGAACAAAAGGCAAATATAATAGAACCGAATGTAACCATATATATCCAAAACCTTTATGATATCAGCAGTGTCCCAAATGCTCAGAATTTCATCCCTAGCATTATCTGCAGAAGGCCACAAGGGGAGCCTAAGGTTGGGGTCATATGAAAGTATAGCACCAGCATCCTTAGCAGCCTTTGCTGCTGCGATGTGGGCAGTCTTGCACGGTTCTGTGATAAGACTTATCGAACCATAATGGAATATCTTTGCCTGCCACAAATTCAAAGCACAATGAAAAGAGGATACCGGCATGTGATGGCTACATACTATATTATGCAAAATGCTAACAAGTTGATGCAGAACCAAGATGGATATAATGGAGACATAAAGGAACAAAAGCAATAGTATCTGCCGAAACCTAATTCTATGAAGTGACAACTAAAATTAGAAATATGGACGATTAGAATGTTGTGTTTTCTTACTCCATCTTGTCCCACTTAATTTGCCTTGGTTTATAGTACGCACAATATTGTCTAATAGAGAAGCCCAGATCCAGTGAACATAACTCTTAATTTTTATGTAAGACGTAGGCTAGCCGTTATGTATATCATTTAAACTGTGAAACGAGATAATGTAAGACATGAACAGATCAAGAAAAAGATCGAGCACAATTAATTAATCAAATCAGTTTGACCAAAGAGAAGTAAAAATGTATAGTGTATTCGATCTCGTAGTTACCTTTTTTATCAAATCAAGATCAAGCTCAGATTCTTGTAACAGCATGTCAGCACTAGGATTTCGATAGAACATGAACTCCCTTTCGCCTTCGCTTGTCAAAGTCACAAAAGCTAAAGCTGTTCTGGCTCCAGGATCAAAACGCATGCCTTCATTGTTCACATTGTTATCCTTTAGAATATTTGCAAGCATATAACCAAACTCATCTTCACCAACCTGTGCAGATATTTCGAAAAATTAATAGAAATCAGATTTTTTTAGTGTAACCAGCTGTAGAACAAAATCAAAGAGCAAAAACATTTTTGCCTCACCTTCCCAATGAAAGCTGATGAACCGCCGAGACGAGCGATACCTACAGCTACATTTGCAGGCGCACCCCCTGGAGCCTTTTTAAAAGCTGGTGCGTCGGCCAAAGAAAGTCCACTAGTGGTCGGTACAAAATCAATCAACATTTCCCCAAAACAGACCACAGAGGGAGACTCTTGCTGTGAGCCATCAGCAGAAAATGCTCGTCCTTTAAACAAAAATGTATACGTCAAGACAAAGAAAAAAGCTCTTTCTTTACAACCCTAGCTACAGCTATATAATAGTCTTGTCCATAGAGAGATTCTTTGTTGCATCAAACCGCATATGATACAATTTTGTGTACAACGACCATATAAATTGGTTTCTACGGAATAACAAAGAGATATGTCTAAAAAACCTGTGAGGTGACAGCTAGTTTTGGTATGTTGCGGGTTATCATTATTGCTGAACCGTATGTCTAGAGAAATAATGTATAATTTTCACAACTGATTCATTTATGTGCAAATTCTAACTTTGTTATGTAACACTTACAGTATTTAATGTTAATACTATGCCTCTTAAGTAGACAATTAAACGCATGTCTTCACTGTTCACATTGTTATCCTTACAATTAACCTGTTCATTATGTTTTGACATATTCAGCTAGATCCATGAGCAGTAAGTAGATTTCTGAGAGCAATTCTTGTCCTCGCTTGTTTCAGAACAATTTCAGCATTTTGAGTGAGAAAAGTGATGAGAAGTAAAACCTTTGAGATTAGATCGTGAAAGCGAGAGCAGAGGCGGAGAAGAAAGTACGGAAGAAGCTTTAGTGGCGATACGAGGCTTTGGAGATGATCGGAGGGTGGGGGCGGAGAAACAGAACGTAGTGGCCTGGAGAGCCATCGCACAGATTCGAAAGACGACGCTACTTTATATTCTCTCAAGACTCAGAATGCGGAGGAACCGAAGGCAATGAATAGAGTTGTCCAATTGGAATGGTCATTTCACTCATTACCATTTTTGTGTTTTGTGTTTTGATAAAGGGTAAAATAAATGAAAAAAAACAAATTTCATAAACACAACTTTTTTACGAGAATGACAAATATACCGACTTTACATATCCACTAACCACATATAACTATATATTTTTTTAATCATATTTATCTCTCTTTTTTATTTTAATATTATTATACTCTTCATTTACCAAATCTATTTTTCATTATAAATGATATATTTATTAGGGTTTAGGATTTTAAGAGTTAGGGTTTAATAAAATTATAGAGTTTATGATTTACTTAGGGTTTAAGATTTAGAGTTAAACCCTTATAAACTTAGGATTTAATTTTTAATAACTATTAGAGTTTAATTGTTAGTATTTAGGTATTATATTTTAGGAGGTTAGGGTTTATCAAGGATAGAAAGACTTTTTAGGGTTTAGGATTTTAGGGTTTAGGGTTTTTAAATCATAAATCTTAAAATCCCATAAATAGTTAATATTTAAATATGGATATTTTAGAATTCTTACAAGAAAAATAACTAAAAGGAAAGAAGGGTAGTTCCATAAATGAGATAAAAAAAATGAGATAAAAAAATGAGGAATTAATGAGATAAAAAAAGGGAAATTGTACTCAATAACTAGTTTTGGAGTCAAAATTAGTTTTGTTCAGATCCAATTTTGATAAAAAAAAATACAATACATGAATTCTCCAAATTACCCTTATGTACTGTTGTACAAAAACAAAAAAAATTGTACAACATTTGACAACAATTTCCTTCTCTATTTATTTCCCTTTTTCTTTTCTTGCTTTCTTCTTCATCTCACCACTCTCTCTCTTTCTTTCTCTATCTCTAACGGCAGAGAAGAGATTTTTAGATTTTTCGAAGCTTACCATTTCTCAGATCGGGTT
>OVAP01004797.1:0-13946 GCA_900406295.1 Aurinia saxatilis | reverse complement strand
TCACTATAAATAGATGCATTCTATGCTTTAAGGGCTGGGTTAGAAAATTCTGTTTCACACAAAACAAAACTCTGAAGGTACTTCTTTATGTATTTCGGGAGTATAGTAGATTACTATGTTCGTTAGAACCATGATCCACTGTTGGGATATGGTTTCCTATGGTTGTATCCTGGGACTCATGAATCTACAAAAACCTGTCACACTACGGGAGATTCTTTGAGTTAAGGAAAGAGATCATATCTCGCCTCCATACTTAGATCTTATCATTTCCTTAACGTTGTGTACTTGTTTGGTTAAATTGTTAATTCCGTACTATTTTAAAAATATGGGTCTTACACTTCCTTAATTCCATTCAATATAAAAAGGAATTTCTTAAAATTCCCTCCATACACAACACCAGAACCCCTAATGTGCGACTCCTGTCAGTGAGATTGATTCAATCAACCTCGTGGCCTCATGTACCAAAAGCAAAACACTCTCTACTTCTTCTCTAATCTTACCTGATAATGCATATTTTCCATTGTTCACCTTCTCCAGCGTCTTCATCGCATTATCTACTGTCTCGATTGTAGCTTTTTGCATCTCTTTCACTCTTAGCTCCTTTGCATTGAGCTCTTCTCTTACAATCATCGCCTCTTCTTTTCTCAGATCTGACTCAAAGACAAGCTGGTGAATCTCCATTATCATCCTTTGTATTTCAGACATTCCTTCTTCTTCCATCTCCCTAAGAGTTTGCTTCTCTTGGTAGGTGTTCTCCAATTCCACCTCTGCTTCTGACCTCGTCTTTGAGCAGTTCTCTATCTCTGTTTCAATGGTTTTGATCTCCTTCTCCAGTTTCACAGATTTCTTGTTCATGTCATCAACTTCTTCTCTAACCAAAGCCAGCTTCTCGCGTGAAAGCTTCATCTCGGACTGGAGTTTTGTTTTCTCTTCCTCCGATTTCAGTAAATCTGTGGCTTTACCTGTAAGCAGAGTATTTCGCTGAGGAGTGTTGATCTTCTCAATGTTATCAATCGCACAAAGAACCTTTTCTTCCTCGTGTCTTTTGTTCTCTTCATCCACTTTTATTTTCAGAATTACAATGTTACTTTTCAGTTCTGCTTCAGATTGTTGGATCTTACCCATGGCAGCGTCGATTTCTCTTTTGTAAGAGCGGAGAGCTTTTAGCTCTTCATTCTTCTTGTTCAGATAAATGGAAGATGTGTTCACACGCTCCCCTGCCCTTTCTTCTCGCTGTTGGAAGTAAGCTGCAGATGAAGCAAAGTTTGATAGTGAGCATTTGATAGCGGCCAGCTTTTTCACTGCAACTTCTTTTTTTGCATAAGTTTTATCAGAGACAGCTTGGATTGATCCTAGCTCATACTGGTACTCCTTAACTCTATTTTCGGCCTCTTTGTTTTCCTTTGACAACTTGATAATGTCCAATACATTCTCTTCCAGCATAGAGAACACTCCAGTGGTTTTGGCAGAGACCGAAAGCTTTTCTTTCGCCAGTTCAAGTTTCAACCTTGCTGAGTTTAAATCTTCTGCGGACGTTTCACAAGAAAGGTTGCAGAGCTCCATTTCAGTGTCACTGGAGAAACTGGTATCAACTTCAGTAAGCTTCTCGTGGCCTGAAGANGCAGAGACCGAAAGCTTTTCTTTCGCCAGTTCAAGTTTCAACCTTGCTGAGTTTAAATCTTCTGCGGACGTTTCACAAGAAAGGTTGCAGAGCTCCATTTCAGTGTCACTGGAGAAACTGGTATCAACTTCAGTAAGCTTCTCGTGGCCTGTAGAAGAGAGCAGCCTTTTGAATTCATCCTTTTCCTTCATTGCATTTTCATACAGACACATTAGCTTCTCATTCTCCTCGTGCATATCGCTAAGCTGATTCTCCAGGTTCCCTACCATTTTCTTCAGCTCCTCAGTTGCACTTTTCTCCATCTCCAGAGCAATTTCAGTTCTGTTCTGCGCTTCGGCATTATTACTTGATGAATCTGTCTCGGTACTCCCCAATGCTCTGGAGCTGTTCTCCGCAGCTACTTGCTCATACAGCTCGATAAGTTTGTTGTTGTCCTCAATTAGGACTTTTATTTTCTGGCACAGTTCATCATTTTCTTTCGATAACTTGATTGCTGTCTCATGTGCCTGCGCTTCTCTTTGACTAGCACATGCAATTGCTTGAACCATTGTTTTAACCTCCATCTGATCATCATCGCCAACCATGCCTGAGGACCTTATTCCGTCAAGTTCCTTAACCAAACTGTCCACAAGCCTGCAAAGAAACCCAAAGAGATGAGGTGAGGCGTGATTGAAACTACAACCCGATATATATTGTGTGTAGTAAATTTACTTTTCCAATCTCTCTTTCTCATCAAGGGAAAAACTTAATGATTTCTGAAGAGATTCCATTTCTGCCCGATTTTGAATAGCCTTCAGATTGCAAAAACGACCAACAAGTTAGAGATGATCTAATTTGATGTAACAAATAAAGGGGGACTAAAACCCAACTGAATAGACTCAAGCAAAAAATAACCTGCATCCGGAGGAATTCATTCTCATCTAGGACCGACGAAAGTTTCTTAGATTCCTGTTTCTGCGGAAAAAACAAAAACAGATTCAGAGGCTAGAACATTTTATTGTTGTAACATGGAAACAATGCAGATGAAAGAATTAAACTAATACCTCGTCTGAGCAGAACATATCGCTGCGATCATCTTTCGGCATGGAAGTTTCTGATTCGTGCATGAGTTTCCAATCAAGAGCTTCTAGCAGCTGTACATAGATTCAAGTTACAGGGGAATTCTAATCGTGAGCAAACTTCTGAGATCTTGAAATAGACAAAATATATTCACCTTGGCTTGTAAAACTTGAATCTGTTGATTCAAGATATCCGGTTCACCTTCCTCACATTGTGACTTCAATCTGTGTAGAAGGGAAATATTAACGAGCATAGAAAACATATGTATTGCCTAAGGAAATTTCATTGAGTCTTGCCTTCGGATCTCTTCTTTTAAGCGCAAATTCTCGGTGGCAAATTTGGTAACTTCCTGATTTCTTTCAACCTGAGCTCGTAGCACCTCAATTTCCTTCAAAAGATCAGCCTTTTCTTTTTGCAAATGTGCTTCAACAGAGATCTTGCCTGAAGCTACACCTTGTAAACTCCTAATTGCTGAATCTCGGAGCTTTAACATCATTTTCAGCCCTCGTATTTCATCCTCTCTTTTCTTTTCCTGTTTGGAGAAACACAATTTATCAACTCATCAATTTCAAAATTCTTTGTACAATTACTCTCTGATTTTCCACCGTACGTAATTCTCAAGTGCGTAATCTAGTTCTAACGTACCAACTTCATTGAGGCCTCATTTTCAGCAGCCAAAGCCTGTAAAGCAGCGTCCTTTTCCCTCTCTCTCCTGTACGCACCAACCAATGCAACTTCGTAGTCTTTTGCCTACAAAGTCATACAAGTGGAAAATTTAAGAAAAAAATCAAATGCTGGGCAAATAAAGATCAAATTTCCAAGAAAAAACAGTAGAGTTACGAAAAACTTTCTATCAGGGAAACCAGTTTCAACCTTAGACATCCTTTTGTGAGTTGTCAGAGGAGTGAACGATCCATTGAACCCATCCCACTTGAGAGATATTGGAGAAGCAGGGCAACCCATTGAAACGGTGTCAATGTCCTGGTTCTCTACTCCAACGTTAACCATTCCTCTTAGGCGTGATACTTCTTTCTGTAAGGTAGGATTTTACAACATTTAAGAACAAGTCCGTGGGAGAAAAAGAAACAGACCCTGCTAAAAAATCTACCTTGAGCTGTTGAATTTGTAGCCTCATAGCAATAACATCTCCAGATGCATCTTCGTTGACAATTGCCTGTTGAGGATTATATAATTGATGTACTTAAACTTTAATGCGGTGTAATTTGATCCAACAATGCCAAGGAATAAACTTCATTACATTGTTCTTAATAAGCTTGGCACGCTGCGCAAACTTCAAGGTACTTAGGGTCTCCAATGAACAACTGACAAGAGGAAAACGAAAAGCAAAGCATATCAAGGACCATGAGATACATCTAATGAATGAATGTTTGAGAGAGATAGGTCATGGAATGATAATCAATGTACCTGCTCGATGGGCTAATATTAGCAATTATTATTGTCTTTGAATTCCCTCCAAGAGAATCCTGTAAATATATACAAGAGTGATGGTCCATGATCATTGCAACTAGATGCGCGAACCACAATATAGGTATCCAAGCTAAATATGTAACACACTTAGTAAATCAAGTTGAGTTCTTATCATCTAAGACGACTTTTTACCTGAAGCAGAAATGTGAGCTTTGAATCTCGATATGGAACATGGACTGATTTTCCATTGGAAACGCTTACAAGATTCATAATTACGAGCCTGCAAAGTCAGTAAAGGCACAAATCATTAAAACTGTAAAACAAAGATACTTAAACCTTGTGCAAAGATGTATTCTTACCCCAATGTTGAAAGAGACTTGTTAATATTAGTTGCTTCTTTGAGGCGTTCACCTTCAGCTCCTGAGCTCTTTTGCCTATACCCCAAATGTTAGCAGACCATATTTAAACAAAGACAGGGTAGTCGAATTCCTAAAATATATTTCTAATGTTACCTTTCAGATCCAGCTAAATCAACAAGGTTAAGCCGTGCAAAACGATGATGAGTTACACCTTGAGATACCCACTAACAGAATATAGAAGCCAGGTTATTTTGATCTAAGAAAAGATAATGACAGTTTCAGGCCTGAGAACTACACACTTTGACAAGTGATTACCTTGCTTTCGATGATGCATGTAAATACACTGTGTGATCGACTACTTGCACGATTCATATTAGTAGCAGCTACTTTCCTGTTTGCAGCACCCTACACATAAAATTTTAAACTGGTGAGAATAGTGGAGTTGCATAAGAAACTCTTATGAAATGAATTGAGCCAGTTGTCAACTAATTGTTGCATTATCATTCTAACCACGGAACGAAAGAGCATCTGCGTTCAAAGTTCTACACCGGTTATTTGGAGAATACATCTTTTGTAAACTTCTTATTTTGAGAAATATGATACAGACGGCCAAACTTTAATAGTAGAGAAATGGTATCCATAGCACGGAATCAGGTTAAGCATAGAAGAGCAGATGAAATGCAGCTATTATAATAAAATAGCTAAAGAGTTTGCGAAAAAAGAATTAAAGTAGAGAGAGAAGCAAAATAAATTACCTGCATCAATTGTTGAATCACATCTCTGGCACTTGAAACTTCAATCTCCTTAAGATTCTCTACATGAATACCTTTCTTGTGGTCTTCCCTTAGCTGCCAAAAGGAATATTAAGCATGATTTGGTTAAGAAACAATTTTCAGATGATGTAAAAGAGGAGAAGGTACCTGTAAATTATAAGATGATGGATCTAACAAATCAAGGATTTGCTCGTTGTATATTTCCAGAAATGAGCATCTACAGGTAAAGTGTAGCTTTTCTTCTTTGCGGACCTCTTTTTCCTGGTAGAGAAAGAAGAAATAATTTGAGCACAGGAGATTAAGATATGGATAAGGAAAGGCATACCTTTAGAATCCTGGAGAACAAGTACTCAAAAACTCTAGGTGTCATCCCGCAGTTGACACTATGCCTGCGAGTTCCTCCCTCGATATCTCCGAGCATGGTGTGAGTTTTGCCACTTCCGGTCTGGGAATAAAGAGTGGCATCAGAGTGGAGTAGAAAGACAGGAGAAAAGTGGGGGTGAATGAAAGAAAAGGTTGACCTGGCCATAGGCAAACATGCAGCTATTGTAACCAGCGACGACATTCTCGACCATAGGGACTCCAGCGACTTTGAACATCATCTCCTGGGAAACATTCTCGTCAGCAACGAGATCGAAAGTGAAACGAGACTCTGGATTCCCAATCCAAGTGATAGCCTGGCCACTGTCTTGCCTAACGCATTTGGTGTTGCCTTGTGTAGAGATCTCGGAAGTGCTAAGAGGACGGGTTCTTATGATAACCTAATTGAAGTAGAGGATAAAACAACTTAGGTCTAATTGAGAGAGGAAAGCCCTAATTCATGTCAAATTGAAATCGGACCTGAACATTGTGATCTTTCCAGAAGCCGGGGTCCTCGTTGAATTCGAAGCTCTGAGACCTCGAAATCGGAGCAGATCCAGGGCAGTCTCCGTCCAAATCTGGCATGCGTCGAACGGCGGAAGAGATAACGAGAGACTGGTGAGTGGTGGGATCGGGCGTGCAGGGCACAGAGCGCAGGGACTCCGCACGGTCATTGAATCCGAACCGGCGCTTAATGGCACTCGCAGTCTCCGAGATAAACGGCATCTCACTGGGTCGCTGATGAGTGAGAGAGTGATTTTGAAATTTGGGTCTCAAGGGGGAGAAAAGGAAACGTTTTTCGAAGACGAGATCGGAGGGTGGAGGGAGCGTCTTGTTTAACGGATGGGATGCAATACTACTTTTTGAATTTATCGGAACGTTGGACCTTTTTACTTCTCGAACGTTGTGCCTTTGTTTAATTCTTTTATTTATTATATACGAATAAATTTAATTTATTAATACAAATAATATTATTTTCTCTAAAAATTATAACTCTCTTCTCTTTCCCATCTCACATATGGATTGATCCGCGCGGAATGTGTTAATTTTATTTGTTTCATTTAAGTTGTTTTTGAGATAACAATATCCCAAACTTTTTTTTGGTAATTATAGTATAGTCTTAGAGCATTTTTTCTTATGTTATTTTAAGTTTTTTATGATATATAGTTTTTACAATTTACTATTTGACAATATGTTGTATGACCGTAAATTTGTTATAGTAGAAATTTCTATCATTATATCTACCCTAAGTCATTTTGCTAAGATTTTTAATCATTGTTTTAGTTATAATAAACAAAATTCATGATCACAAACTAAACAATAAAATTATCTTATCAATGTCTTATCATTTTTGTTTGATAAGATAATTAATTATTTCTAAATACAGTGTCTAATATCCTATTAGGGATTAAAATCATTGTTTATTTTCTTACTACCATGAAAAATTTAAATATTTGCTAATCATTTTGATATTTGTGATTATTTTTAAGATCTTTTTTCGACATATTTAAATTTGTTCAATATATGTCGTCTGGGATATCAAAAGATTAATTATCTCTATAGTCATTTTCCATTCATATTTGTTATATTATTTCCCTGAGTTTTGAAGATTTTTTCTCTTCCCACTTTGTTTCAGTTTAATTATAGTGTATTACCGGTATATTAATATATAAATGGATACATATCAAATAGACTCATATTATTATGGGGTTTAACCATATATACCCACTTTTCCATACCATTAATCACATATACCTATTTTCCGTCCATTTAGTCACATTCCCTTGTAAAAAGTCTAAAATATCACTATTTAAACAGTTTTAGGGTTTGGATTCTAGGTTTTGGGGTTTAAAAACCCTAATACCTAAAATCTTTAACCTCAAAAAGTCTTTCCACCCCTAATAAACTCTAACCCCATAAAATCTAAACCCTAAATCCTAACAATTAAACCTTAATAGTTATTAAAAATTAAACCCTAATTTTATATGGTTTAACCCTAAATCCTAAATAAATCATAAATTCTATCATTTTACCAAACCCTAAATCATAAAATCATAAACCTTAACAAATTTATCGTTTGTAATAAAATTAGCTATGGTAAATGAAAAGTATAATGATATTAAAATAATAGAGTGGGTATATGTGATTAAACGAAGGGTGATGGGTATATGTGATTAATGGGTATAGAAAAGTGGGTATATGTGTTATTCTTTCTATTATTATAGTTTGTGTCTTTAAGTCAATTTGGTTTATTTTAATATTTAAATATATTGACATGAACCTTCATTAATTTAGTAGTTTATGATTTGTGTAATATAAAAAAAACAAATATTTATAAAATATAACATATTATTTTAAATTAAACTTATTGTTTTTTTAATAACCATCATAAATGGTTGCCAAGGTTTTTTATATTGATGATTAATATTTTTGTTTTGTAAAATATCTAATATGTTTCACACAATTAAATGTTTTTATTATCAGAGAATATTGTTCGGGGTTTCAAAATATCTTTTCTCTCTGCCCAATTACATAAGTTAATAGTGGAATTTTGATGTTGGAAAATTGACGGAGATAAGAAGATGTGGTTATTTACATTTTTTTTTTCTTGTGTTTTAAAGATTATCTACCTTCCCTATTATTCTTGTTATGGTTAAATTAAAGATTTTTTTTATAACGGTTCTAAATGTATAAATCAGAATAGCGGATTAACTAATTTCAGAATGTTTGATTTTTGAGTTTTGTACCGAAAGAGTTTAATATAAATATTTATTTCAAGTCATAAGATGAATATTAATAAAATACTTAATTTTTTATATTTTAAAATTGAATATTAATATGATTTCTTCTATTTTACAATTGATATCATGAATGACTTTTGAAATTCCTTTTGTAACTAAATGCACTAAAACTAAATATGTAATTAATATGTGAAATATATATTAAATTAATTATTTTATCAAAATTAAATATTGAAAATTTGGAATTTGGAATGATGTGGCACACATGTGGTTGATGAGGTGTCTTCACCAAAAGAGAGAAAATTTTACTTTATATATATAGACGAGTTGATCCGCGCAAAATGGATTAATTTTCTTTTTTCTTCATTTGTTTTATTTTTAGATAACAACGTCCCAAAAATATTTTGGTAATTGTAGTATAGTTTTGGAACTGTTTTTCTCATGTTATTTTAAAAACTTTATGATACATAGTCTCTATGGTTTACTATTTAACAGTGTATTTTATGACCGTGAATTTGATATAGAAGTTTCTATCATTATATCTACCACACGTCATTTCGCTAAGATTTTTAATCACTGCTTAGTTTTTTTTATAAGCCATCTGAGTATTTTATTAAAAGAAAATGTCGAACAAAAACAACAACTTCAAACATAATATGAAAACCCAACATCAAAATCCTTGACAGTAAGGGTATTAATGAAACATTGTTTCACGTCTAATCCGATCTGCAAGTCATGCCGGACCTCCTAAAACAAGATAAGGTTGAAATCGTCCATCTCTCATAACACTTTTAGCAATATCTCTTGCAATCCCATTAGCACCGACTTGAACTAATTCAAACCGACAATAAACAAAACTCCTATCTAACTGTTGAATATACTCCATATAAACTCGATATCTATGCCAATCTGTGGGTTTTAAAATAGCAGAGATCACTGCCATACAATCTGTGTGTGTTTAATATCACTGTGTAGTTTGCGATCATTATTTTTGTTTATTTATAATTTTAATTCTTACATTTATTAATATGAATCATGATTAAGTCAATAGTTTATTTTTGTGTGTTGAGAAGATAATTATATATATATGTGTGTGTGTGTGTGTGTGTGTGTGTGTGTGTGTGTGTGTGTGTGTGTGTTCGAGTAATGTCTTTTCAAATTCCTTTAATCATCATGTATTAGTTAGTTACATAAGTAGTTAATGTTTAGAGTTAAATCTTAATCAATAAATAATAAAAATTAATCATATAAATTGTTTCATAAAATTATAATTGTGTAAGGTTGTATTTTATAATTTATAATAGGAGTAATGTCTTTTCAAATTCCTTGAATCATTATGTATTAGCTAGTTACATAAATAGTTAATGTCTAGAGTTAAATTTTTATCAATAAATAATAAAAATTAATCATATAAATTATTTGTATGCTTAGTTGGCTGATGATGTGTCTTCACCAAAAAAGAGAAAACCTAACTTTATAGATATAGATAAGGGTGGACACAACCGTCCCGTCATGTCCCGTATGGAAATGAGAATCTTTAAGAGCATCTCCAATTCTCCCTTAAATCTCTATTTTAGAGTAAAATTTTTCTCCACCCTATTCTATTTTCACCACTAATATATATATTAATTTAGAGTAAAAAATAGAAATCTCTATTTTATAGAGATGATCCTTTTAATTTATAAAAAGGTCCCTCAAAATTTAAATAATTTTGTTTTTTGTTTTTTCACACTATCATACTATTTTAATTTTAAAATTCATTTGTTTTCTTATGTATTTTTACAATCAACATTATATTATTAAAAATACATAATAGTACAGAAATAAAAAATATATTTATTAGAAAATACAATGATATAAATTAATAATAAATTTGAAAATACTGGAAAAAAAACACAAATAATTTAGAAGAAATCAACTACTTATTTAACGAGTTAATAATTCGTTAAACCGCTTCCGGATCCACTCAAATAATTATAATATAGTCCGAATGAAGGATCTTGAGACGGATCTTGTGACGGATTTTTATAGGGATCTTGTTGAGATTTAAAAATACTGAAATAAAAAGAGAACATAAAATAATTTAGAACAACATCAATAACTAATTTAAAAATAGTAAAATGTATTTTTCTTTATATAATCATTTTTAAATCATAACAATTATATATAAAAAATTAATGGGGTCAAATTCGTTAATATTATTGATAACATGTACTATTTATAATTATTGATAAAATAAATAAAAACAATATACTTAGAATATTTTTTTTAAGTATTAAAATAGAGTTATTGGAGTAAAATCCATCTCTATTTTAGAGATTCTTTATTTTAGTGTAAAATTAGAGAAATACATTAGAGATGTTCTAAGGGACAAGTTTCTTACTTCCGTAAGGAAAGGAAACAAGATGGGATGGAAATGAGAATTCTCGAATTTTCCTTTGGGACAATATATAATACATATTTATATTATATATTATTTATATTATATATTATATAATATGTAGATTATATATCTAATATATAATAAAGAGAAATTCCCTAGAATATCACTAAATGAGGTTTAGTGGAGAAAAATACCATTAGGAATGAAGAAGTTCCTTAAATACCATCTTTTTGCATAGAAATACATAATTGTCCTTTTGTTATTTTTATTTTATTTTTAATAAACTTCATTAATATTTTTTTTTAAATTCGTTATTTGAAAAAAAATTCAAAATTTGTTTTCCAAATTTGTTTTTCAACTTTTTTTTTTTTTGGGAATTTAGGTGAACTAACAAAAAAAAAAAATCAAAATTGGTTGCATAACCATTTAAATAACATGGCTAGAATACATATATATTGTTGAGCTTTAATACATTTCTACCCTTATGTATATATTTTCTTCCTCTTCCTCTCTCCTCCAATATTCTCTCTTAATTTTTCTCATTTCACGATCTTCTTCTTCTCTTCAGCTTCTTCATTGTTTCTCAAATCAAAGAAATAACAGAATCAATTCTTTGATTATGGCGTCTCTAATCTCAGATATCGATCCAATCCAACTTCTACAGATCTCATATGAAAGAAGAAGCAAATTTCTGCTTCATCGTCTCGGAGAATCTCAGATTCCGTTGAGAGTCACCACCACGCGTGATGGAGATTGGAGAAGCAACAACGGATCTACTCTGGTTTGATGGCTTCAGATCTAGATCATGTAATCGTTTCTCGGGTTGGTTTTGATTGATGAGAATGTTAGTTCTTTTGGGTTATCTGAGGCTATTGTGGTGAAAGAACGGATGGGTGGTGGTGATGGTGGAGAGAAGGGGAATGTCGTGGTGAAGAAAGCACTTATCGTCGTCCTATTCCATTTTTATGTTTCGTTCATTCTATGTGATATGTAATATTTGGTTCATTCTATTCTATAACGAGACATACTATTTTATAGAATTTATGCGAAGTATACTATTTTTATGTTTGATTTTTTTAAGTTCTATGTAACACATGTGAAGATCAATATATATCAAACTTATGTAATTTAACATTGTGTTAATTATGTAATTTAACATTGTGTTAATCTTTTACAAGGTTCATAACTTAATTTTTTATTATTAACCATTTAGAGATTAAGGTTTAGCATTTAGTTGAAATAAAAGGAACAACATGTTCATACCATTCTACATAGAACGATATAACATTCTATTCTATTTTAAAATTGTAAATAGAACAATATGATATGTTTTTGTTCATGACCACATATTCACATATGTTTATTAAACAATTTAAATCAGTTTTAAAGTATTTAAACCATGTTAGATGTGTAAAAAATATATATGTTTTTTATATCAAGCTCATGAAATTTAACCAATTTTATAATTAAAGCTTAAAGCAATGTCTAAACTAGAAAGGGTAAAAAATATTGTAAGCTAACAAATTATATAATATTTTTCTCTTGGTGTAAAAACAGAATCACAAAGAGGGCAAACAAGTATTTTTTGCATCATTTTTTGTTACTCAATAAATTTATATTATTACGTGACTATTTGCCATATTTTGAGGTTCAATATGGTTAGCACACAAATTAACCCTATATATATATATTTTAAATGTGAATTTTTTTTCTAGTTTTTTTTCTTGTGTGAAACCTTAACAGTATTTTAAGAAGTCTTCCTAAATTTTTGTAAATGATTATTTAAACATCTGAAGTAACTTAAAACATTTAAAAATGGTTTCCAACTGATGTATAATAGTTTACTAAAACATGTATAAGAATATCATCATTTACTAATGTGTTTTCTTAATTTAAGAAGAGTTTCATGAATGTTTTTAATGTTTAGGAAATGCTAACTAAATTTTCAGAATTGATTATTTAATAATCTCAAATAGCTTTAAATAATTACAATGTTTTTTTTTCATATGGTGTATATTAGTTCACCAACTTATTTATAAGAATATAATTATTTAAAAAATATGTTTCTACTTAATTAGAGAGACTTTATTAATGTTTAGGAAAACCTTCCTAATTTTTTTTTTAATATTTAGGAAGGACTTCCTAAATGTACTGAAACATTTTTAATGTTTAGTACGTGCTTCTTAAATAGTTTTTAATGTTTAGGTAGGTCACCCTAAACATTTTTAATGATGTTTAGGAAAGCCTTCTTAAGTTTTTTAAAATATTTTGGAAGGACTTCATAAATGTATTTAATGTTTAGTAAAAAAATTTTAAACGTTTGTAATGTTTAGGAAAGGCTTCCTAAACATCTTTAATATTTAGGAAGAGCTTCCTAAACATTTTAAGCTTTAGGAAGGGCTTCCTAATTTTAGTTTTTGTTTTTAAGAAACATTTATTGGAAAAAAATTTGAAAAAAATAGTTTGGAATTTTTTTTTGAAAAATATATTTATTTTTAATGTCGAAAATGATTTATTATTTATTATTTAATAAATATTGTAATTAATTAATGGCAAATATGTATTTTTACCATGTAATTAGTAGTATATGTAGAAGTTTTTGAAGTTGATGGTATTTTTGGAACTCATTTCCATTTTTGTGGTATTTTAGAGATTACCCCTTTAATGTTTAGCAAGAGTCTTTTTTAAACATTTTTAATGTTTAGGACATGCTTCTTAAATAGTTTTTAATGTTTAGGTAGGTCATCCTAAACGTTTTTACTGTTTAGGAAAAGCTTTCGAAACGTTTTTAAGATTTAGGAAGAGCTTCCTAAACGTTTTTAAGGTTTGGGAAGGGCTTCCTAATTTTTGTTGTTGTTTTCTAAGAACATTATTTTTTTTTTTAGAAAAAAAAATTTGAAAATGTTTTTTTTCAATTTTTTTTTTAATTTCAAAAATAATTTTTATTTAATAAATATAATAGTTAACTAAGGGCAAACATGTATTTTAGACATGTAATTAGTGGTATACAGTAGAACCTCTGTAAATTAATATTCGATAAATTAATAATCACCATAAAATAATAAATTCTTTCGGTCCCGAGTTGGGCCGGTGTAAAAAGTGACGAAATTCGATAAGATAATAATATAATAATTTTTTTTAGAACTCCTATGTAAAATATAGTCCAATAATAGTATAAATTAATAATTAGAAATAATATATATATATATATATATATATATA